>DVZL01002818.1:0-14853 GCA_018236625.1 Lasaia peninsularis
TGGTGTCTATAGGCGACGTGTATTTCTTACCATCAGGAAATCCGTCTGCTTGTTTGCCTTGCAATATCATAAAAAAAGGTACTAAATTGCGAATACTCGACTCTCTTAACGGTTAGAGACAACCGTGTTGTATAAACTCAAATGCTATGGAACACCCTATATCATTATGAATAATTCTTCTGTACCTGTATGTGTCATAAAACTCCTAAACGTCTCAATCGATTTAGATTACATCATGAAAATTATTGTATTCAGGCATTAACGCAAGTTAGAAATGAATAAAACCAGAGACAAAACCAACAATAACCTGACAAACCCCTCACAATCTATGAAGTGACGGACACGTGACTATTTATCTCAGACACTCGACTGGCACACCTTATCTGCGTCGTCACAACGCCATAAGCAAATACAAATAACTCTGCAAGGTCGCGCTAACTTTAATAACGCCATTTAAAATCATATTTTGTATTGAAGCCGTAAATATTGAATAAAAATTATTTAGATAATATTAGCTTTGCCTATTTTATTATGTAAGGTATTTCCTATTTAGGATTCCGTCTAAAATTTAGGAATGCAAAATTAGGAATTTCTGATGGTAGAATATATACGTTGCCTCTGTCGTGGGTGCTTATTAAATTAATTCTTGTAACTATTTAAATATTTCTATGTATTAGTATCGTTGTCTCACACCCATAACACAATTATCAAATTACACAAATTGAGCTAACCCCAAAATAAGCAAATCATACTTTGGGGTTAGATCACTTTGTGTACCTAATTTGTCCAGTAATATTTATTTATTATTTTTATATGGCTTTTCTACGATATTATAATATTAATCACTATCCGCTGTCTGTTTTTATGTATGTCTTATGCTTAGATATTTAAAACTATTCAACCGTTTTTATGCGATTTTTAATACACACCTACTGATTAAAGAGGAAGGTTTGTATATTACACATTTATAATATACCCGAGAAGAGCCTGAGGTATTCGCTAGCTAATATTAAAACAGTGTTTTCTGGTAAAACAGCAACGAAACACATGAATGAATTTGAACACCTAAAGATCTTAAACAAAGGATCATACGACTTTATTCTTTATATAAATAGCGTTGTGATTGAGAATCAATAGTTAATCGACAAAATTATATGACTCACGGATTGATTCATTAAATTAAATAAACTATATAAATGTACGAACAATGTTTATTAATTGACAAGACACTATTATTTACCTATCGATTAGCCACGCTTTGCTCAGGAATCATAAGAATCTATTCGTATATTATATAATAAAAGAGAAATACCATTGACTCATCATGTTACGTAAGGTTATTATTCTCTGCGAAAAACATTTTTTTCATAACTTTATTTTCTACAACACTTTTTTAATTAACGCTAAATAATTCGATTATTAGTTTTTATAACATCACATAGTTTTTATAACACAAGTATAAAATACATAGGTACAATGACTTTTTTTTAAATCGTCAAAGCAGTAAAGTAAAAAAAAAAAGTAAAGTAGGTTATAGATGTTCCAGGATGTCTTCGTTTTAGCCTTATTCCGTATTATATCAGATGATATCAGGATGTGTAGCTAATTTAGGGGATTTGACTAGGACACCAGTTTTTACTCACAGCGACTGCCATCTGAACTCTGCAACCCAGAAGGGAAACTAGGCCCAAACCTAGATCAGGTCGAATTTAATGAAATCCGGTTTTCTTCACCGTAAGAGTGAACCCAAATGTAAGTTCAAAGCGCGTACCGCTAGGTCACCGAGGAATATGTATGATGTGATAAGTGGAAAATCCGTCTCCATATCGTTCAGAAATCCAAACCCAGGTAATGATATGTTTTTCAGGTACTTAAACTGAAAAACTCATAAAACAAGTTGCCCTACCCAGCGTAAAATTTTGCAGGCAATCCTATTACTGTGAAATATAATTAAATAAAAAAGACCATCAAGTGCGAGCCGGACTCGGGCACGAAGGGTTCCGTACAATTAGCTACAAAAAATCATGTTAGTTGTATGGGAGCAGCCTTTATATATTTATTTCATTTTGTTTTTAGTATTTGTTGGTATAGCGCAACAGAAATACATGGGATACACCTTGTTGTCAGACAGACAGGTAGACGGGACGTGGTATCATCGTAATACGGATCCGTGTTTTACCCTTCGTGTACGAAACCCTTAAAAGGAACACAATACCAGCCATTTGTAGACATATAATTAAAAAATAGAATAAAATGACTATACGATCGCGTGACTATACCTGTTCCTAATAAAAATTAATAAGGTTTTACGTAATCAAATTAAATTTAGGAGTTCTCAGCGTTATATCACCATCTGAGATGTGATTGTTATACCGACAGTTATAAGTTACGTTTCTCTTGCGAAATACTACGCAGATCAACTGTGATTTTTTAACATTTTGGAGTTTTTTTTTAAGTTAAAAAAAAGTGTCGATAACTACATTCGAAATTAAATATCATCTATGCAAATAAATAAAATTAGAGTATCTGTATGTAATATACTTAATTAACCGCTTTAATTTACTAAATGCATATGTTTACAAGGTACTTACACTAAAATGGTATTTTTTTATTTTTTGTCTATCTGTCTGTTTGCACCCGCTAATCTCTGAAACGGCTGGACCTATATTGGCGGGACCTTCACTGGCAGACAGGTGATGTAATAAGAAATTGTATAAGTAGGCTACTTATATTTTAGAATTTTATTGTATTGAAGTCGCGGGTGCAGCTAGTATTTTATACACTTTCAAAATTCCTTCAAAACATATACTTAAAGGAAAAAGTATGTTTATAATGGAATTCAACCAATTGCCCACGATGGAAAGTATAAATTTTAGTATTTTATATAGTACAGTCCTATTTGATTATTAAGATTATAAAAAATCACGATTAAGATGGTTAGGTCATCCAAATAGTAAAGCAATTTTTAATAAAATAGTAACCTACAACAAACAGGCCAAATCTCCCGGTAAGTTTCATCACAATATTGTTTATTCGAGCAACAGGTTTCACTTTCTTTAGGTATTATCAATATGTAAATTAAAAAGATTTCTATTAATTCATATTTAAAAGTTGACCTCCTGTCCCCTTATGACTATGAAATCAATGAATATGAAAGAAGTTGCTATATAGATTCGTGTATCTATTTATAATAGTGTATTCTATCTCCCTTCTCCAATCCCTTGAAAATCAATTCAGAGGTTAAGGTCAGATGATAACCTAGACATTGATATAGGCTACTTTTTATCCCGATACCAAAACGCGACCTTGTTGTTGTTATAATATACGGTTTATAGCCTAGCCTATGAGTTCACCTAAATCATAGGTCTAACGTTACTTTATATTTGGTGTCTCGTTTTTAGGGTTCTGTATCCAAAAGGTAAAACGGTACCGTGTTACTGAGACTCCGCTATCGGTAAGTCTGCCTGACACCAGGCTGTATCTTATGAACCGTGATAGCTAGACAGCAGATAATTTTACAGCTGACATATTTCTGTTGCCGCTATAACAACAAAACATGCTGTTATAGCGGCAACAACAACAATACTCTAAATAAAAAAACAATCCTAAAAACATGCTGTAAAAAAACCAAGTCTGTGGTGAAATGGTAAAGCTGTCGCCTGTTAAGATTGTTAGCCGCGTACCCTACGCGGCTAACAATCTCGGGTTCAATTCCTAGTTCGGGCCACTTTTCTTAAAATGTTTTTCACATTATTCTGAGTAAGCATTACATTCCCTGGGATTAGAAAGTACCCGAAGTGGCGACAGGCTTGCCACCTATCACATGGACCATAATAACTTGGCTAATCGTGGGTGTTCTAGTATATTTACTGTACTTACGAATCGTGTATATACTAGCATACCTCTGCCTATCCCTTCGGAGAAGAACGTGTTAGGTAATTTTTTTTAATTGGAAGTGATTTCACATATACCCATATTTATTAAGATATATACAGTTTCTCATAGGTATTATTGTAATTTATTATAGAAAACATTTCAGTAATGATCAGAATAAGTTGGAATGATGATGGTGATTAAAATGGACACTGAAGGTGTTTTTGTCGAAAAAAACTTGTCACAATAAAACGAGTTTCTGCCAGCCACATAACGGACTTGATATTTTTTTCGTCATAGTCCTGAGAATAATGTCCAAACCTGTGCATACTTTTTACATAATGTCTTTTCGGGCGTGATATTTTCAAACAGACAGATGGACAGACAGACAAAAATTCTAAAAATTACTGCTTTGGTATATGTACATTGTAAACATATATACGTATTTAGTAAAAAGTGGTTATTTTAATATTACATACAGACACTCCAATTTTATATGTACATTTGTATAGATAATTTATTCTCAGAGAAATTTATGTAAAACACACTAACCCTTAAAAAGCAAGTCTGAGTGAGAAATTCATTTGTCATTTCAGTTGTCAGCGTCACTTGGCCAAAGCCAGGTGAGAACCAGTTTCATAAAAAGTTTTGTTTGGTTGTTAAAAATAGCAATGCTGCAATTTTAATCTCGTTGCAAATCCACATTGTCATCGTAGTTTTTATTTCCGCATTCAAAAAACTTGATTTCAGGCTTGGCTGTTAGTGTGTACCAGCGTTTAAATTTTATTAAATACCAGCTGCCCGGCCCGGCTTCGCACGGTCAGTTCGTAGTTGACATTAGTACAGCAGCGCCACCTACTGCGTCCAATTATATTTTTAAATCATACATGAAACCATCAAAATATCAGTACAGAATTACAACCCAATCAGTTTAGCCATTTAGAAGTTACGTGAAATATATAAGAGATAGTTCTTACAACCCGTTCTCGCATTACCCGGATTCCCGTAGGAATGAAGATTATTCCCGTGCTTAAAAGGTAGCCTATGTTCATCAGGGATATGGCGGCTGCTAATAATTTTTCAAATCGGTTCAGTAGATTTGGAGCCTATTCAATACAAACGCACAAATCTTTCCTCTTTATAATATTAGTACAGAAAAGTAGCCTCAGTTACACCTTGTTACATGAAGTATTCCTGTCTAAATCGTTCCAGCCGTTATTAAATAAATCACAACCGTTTTTAAAGCCAAAGATTATCCGTAACAAACAGACAGGACCGACAAAAATGGAAAAAAATGCTATTTTGGTATGCGTACCGTCTAAGCCTCTCCAATTTTATTTGTGTGTTTACATCGCACCAGTGTGTTAAATCAAATCAAAACTTCTATAAACTGTGATTTTATAACGTACAAATTAAAGTGTACAAAACGATTTTCTCCACGGGTTAGCGCTGACAGGAAGAGAAATCTCCCAAAATTCACAATCATAACTTAATATGAATGTTATTTGAAAAAAAAGCTGCGATACATTGCGTTATTAGATTGTATGTTTAATTTTAAGCTTACAAATGTCACTCTTATTATGCGATTAATGTACTTTGAAACAACTTTTTGATAGCTTTTTTACAAGTAATCAAAGGAATGTAAAACTGGAGATGATGTTTTATTACCCCTCCTCTTTGTTTGAGCTAACAGTACCGGATGTACTCGAACAATTTTCGCATCTCGAAACATGATGTCACCAACCTCTGACTGATTCACAATCTCCTTCCCAGAGCTTCGACTTTAGCATCTTTACCTAACTAACAATGACCTAACAAATTGTTCTTTTTTGTTTTTTTTTATTTCATACATAAATAACTATCACGAAGACATTTTGCTTAGAGACTAAACTTAATTGAAAAACAAAAATTAATATCTTGCAAACTCCCGTCTTTAAATATGGATTTCCGCAAAGTAACACCTGATTATATAAATATTACAAAAATTGTTGGTTACCTAAGAACGGAAATAAAATTTACAAAATTGTAAAAGAGCACTTTTAATAATACTACATAAACTTATTTCATATAGCGTAAATGATTTTTTGATGACAATATCAAATATACTAAAATACATCCATTTAATACAAAACCAATTTGATTAAGAAGTCTTGGTTGCCGAGGATTTTGTTTTGCCGTTTGTTCTCTAGCCTGGCTAAGTTTGAAAACGGTATTAACTAGTTTACGGTAGACACTTATGTCGAGTATATCATAGTTTTTAATAAGTTGATTGATTTAAAATATTTGTTAGTAATAAAGTTAAATAATCTGTTAAAATATTTGCACACCAAAACGTGGAAGAATATGTTTGTGTAGTTTAATGTTTTTGTAACAACTACTTAACATACATATTCTACATTATTTATCGTTGGCGCTTTGTGAAACTTTCAGATATTCATAATTTAAGTGAAAAACACATGTACTTCTCCAAAAACTACCTATAATTTAGAATTTTTTTTAATAGCCGACTGATTTCGCTTTTTACAGCATCGTCAGGGCTAACACTTAAGCTAGGTACTAATACACACATATTTAATATGTAATCTCTGTAACGGCTGGACCGATTTTTACGCGACTTTCACTGGCAATTAATAAGGAATGTCTTAAGCTACTTTTATTTTAGAATTGTGTTATAGAAACGTATAAATTAAATAAAAGCGCAGAGTAAAAAATATAGCTATGCCCAAAGATGCAAAAATCTCTCAAAAAAAAAGGATCTCTTGACATTGACTTGAAATTGACATTGCGTTGACAGTGGAACGTGACGTCACGTCATAGCATTGCGTTTTCGAAATTTGCGAGGAAATTTCAAAAATAGTACTTTTAAAGATTTAATTTTAATAATTAAATCTTAAATATTGCCAAAAATATTTAATTGGTATATTTTGTCAACAATAAAGATACGTTATTTTTTGGGCCATATCTAAATTACATGCATATTGCCTATTAAATAAAAACACAAACGAAGCTACACAGCTAGTTAATATATTATAACATCATTCAAGATATTCAAAACGAAGGCAAATACTACCAATAAATAAACGTCAAGCGCTCGGTAAGTACAGGTTTAAGTTAATCTCATACATGCATGAGAGCTCACGTAGAACATGAGTCTACCTCTAGTATAATAATTATGAGGGAATTTACGCAATCCTGTGTTTCACAACCTGTTCAACGGCTGGGTGATAAGCGATATCTCATTTCCAAGCTGTAATTACCTAATCTTAATACATGAGTTCTTACTTAAGTGAGAATCGATGTTTTTATTGACAATCCGTCAGAACTCTTCGTAACAGCTAAGTAAAAAAAGTACCTTCACGCCCATTATCCCCGAAAGGGTAGGCAGAGGTGTGTTAGTATATCCACGAATCGTAAGCCCAATAAATATACTAGAACACCCACGATTAGCCAAGGTAATAACTAATAAACAGCAAGCTAAGTAAACAAGAGAAATAACATGAAATGCGGATGATTTATTTTAACTCCTTGTTATTATTAAGTATATTTACTTTAAATGTAATATTTATTTATTAACTAGCTATTCTGGAAAACTTTGTCCCTCCTGGTCCATGAAATGTGATTGTCTCTTTTTTTTTTAATTTTTCAATACCTCTTATGCTATTCAGGATGAAGACAAATCCAAAAACACAAAAAAATTGATGAAGCTTTTCTTAAGCTATGAATGGTGTAAGTAACACGAATTTGCTTTATAGATATATTTTGATTGTACACAGTTTTAAGCAAATAAAAACACAATGACAAATGTACAAAAGGCGAACTTATTTTCTAAAGAAATGTCTTACAGCAAATTCAAAAAATAATAACGAAAATAATTAATGTAAATATAAGTTTACAATACATACTGAAGACTATTAACTTATATCTTTACAAAAGAAGCTGTAACATGTTTCAAATCTGAATTATTTAGTCAAGTTACGGATAGCAACGTATTGGCATCTTTAATAAATTTTCAAATTTATGTTATATCTGTAAAATAGCAACTGTCAATAATTTTTAATTATTCAAAACTTCAGCAATGAAACGAAGCGTTTTTGATATTCATCGTTTGCTTAACGTAAACGTACAAGTTAATATATCTGAAACTACCCACCTATACATAAACAAAAAAACTAAGAATAAAAGGTTTTGATGTTGCATGTGTAGTTTTTGGTCGGTAACTTCTTAAAAGTATGTTATAACCGAGGACGTTTCAAGTGTTATTTTCACCTACAGTTTTAACTTCTTTGTTAAAAAACAAGGACAAGCTAAGTTAACAATAAAAAAAGTATTTTGATTGTTTGCGAGCATGACAATTAGGTATAAAGTACACTAGTGGGATGCTTCGCACGGATATATTATACATGTAAGTCTAATATATCAAATTTCCATGTCACAATTAGTTACCATACTCCTCCGAAACGGCTTGACCGATTTTTACCAAACTTTATATACGCATTCAATAGGTCTGAGAAAGAAAGAATCGTCTCCATAAAAGTGTCAAAAAGAACTTTGTAAATTAGGATTATAAACAGTCTAGACAGATCATTGTTGCAAAGTGTAATCTCCAGATGGCATTTTGAGCTGAATGCTGAAGCAAAAGTAACTTCTTACTTATAGTCTCAATGTCGTATTTTTTGGTAAATTCTTTTTATTAGTATTTTTTCTCTTTAAATGTTTTTTCCACTTCTTTCTCCACACAAAACGTGTGACCCCGGAAAGGGTCCCACCAATGTTACGTAAAGTTATTCAATACGACACACATTACGTAACCCTCTATCTTGTCTATGCTTCCATCATTTCGTAACATTTAGTCTGTCTAACGAGATGTCATGGCTCCTTATCGTATTGTTCTTAATACGATTTAATTTACATTTTTCTCTTAGTCGTTTTTAGTGCCACAACTGCCGTCTTTTTATCTCACTTACTCCAAAGTAATCTGTAATAAACTATCACGCTTGTACACTTCAGGAATGTATGTAGTTACAAAAAAAATAATATCACTAGTTGCCCGGCCAGGCTTCCCACGGTTAGTTCGTAGTTGACATAATGACAGCAGCGCATATAAGGGGTTCGAAATAGTTTAACAGTACCTAATTAGTTTCGAAAAAGGGCTCCTTCAATTAAAGAGTTTGACAAATTGGAGGTAGGTACATTATTGCCACAAAAACTAAAAGCGTAATCAAAATTTAATTTACTTTTTAAGCGATTTTCCGGGAATGGACTTCATTAATCAGTATCATTAAAAATGTGCTCACTTACGACAATACTTTCCCAAAATTATCTGAATTTCAATTTATAAGCATAATGAGATAAAGTCGAATTAACGAGTGTATAATTAATAAGTCTCCAAAAAACGTATGTAATCTAATTAAAGCTAATTATAAAATTATGAAAAATGGATAATAAATATTATGTAAGCGATTGCGTCAGACGCACCTTTCTAGTTTTTAATCGTAATCACAAAATTTCATGTTACATATTCATTTTTGTCTTCTTTAATTACGTGTGATATTTATTACAAAAAATTACATGGCCAAATAAAAATCCATCTCATGTCAGTGCTGCCACCATTCATGAGTGACAGAGGCGTAGGTACTAAATTCAGCTTTCAGTACAAGACTGACAGGATTAAAACAGGGTTTTGGCGGGATCGAGATAAAAAGTGAAGGCAGTTTTTTATCATTACCTACTGAATTTTTTGTTCAGTTAAAGTGCAAACATTTTTTGTTCAGTTAAAGTTTCGTGTATTTTCTCGTTATCGCCTAATCTCACTCGACTAACTTAGATACGGATGTCACCTAAAGTCTTAGCAGGACGTTTTATGACTATTTTGCTTCATGCCAAAAAAAACAAGCAATATTAATTCATCTATCCCATTTATTTAGCCCACGAAATAAAGTTTGAATTTAGAATAATTTGATTGGAATTTCGAAGCAGTATTGCCTCGTGCCAGTTTTGTTCTACAATTCAAATAACTATAACTCTTATTTCTCCAAAATATACACGTCCATGCAGTAGAAGTGTCGACAACAATGTTAAAACCAATTAAGACGTATCCTTGAGAATACTAAGAAAACGTCGAATTACGAAATGGGCTCTACTAGATTCAGTCTACTTAGTAGGACACAATGACCGTGTCGCAAGAACCAGTCACTCTATAGTTTAAGTCAATGTACACAGATTATAGTCGCAAATTTGGTCTCCTTTATAATTACTGTCATCTTGCCTATTATCTTAGACCAGAACTATTTATTATCTGAAACTATTATCTAACAGTACCTGAAGCGCGTGCGCGTGACCGAGCTTTGCTCAGTGTTTTTAGTAAATCATGTTTTTTGGAATAATATTTACCTACTTATTATAAGTAATATTTACATAATTATTATGCATATTACTTGCTGATGAAATATGAATAATATAAAAGAGAAAAAATAAAATAAACAATCGGATTGAGTTTTAAACCCAGGTTTCCAGCGTTTTAAGGCACAACAAACATACACCGTGTGATGAACATAGATGTATGTATTTCCAGGTCTGGGTGTTTATTAAATTTATTCTTGTATTATTTTAAGTATTTTTATGTATTAATATCTTTGTCTAACACCCATAACACATACATATATAATTTGCTTACTTTGGGGTTAGATCAATTTATGTAACTTGTCCAGTAATACTTATTTATTCATTATACCCTAAGGTATACGTTTTAACAAAAAAAAAATCAAAATAATCTTGAGCGCCTACATTTTTCTTTTTTTATAAGATTATAGTTCTAAAAAACATGTAAACAACTGTCCTTCTTTTAGCAACAAAATAACAAGAAAATGTTCAATTTAGTACATTTCAAGAGTAAGGCTATGTCTCCCATACGTAATAAACTGCTGCGAGGATTGGCAAAGTTCTCGAATATTATCTTCATCAATCACTGGCACGTATTTACATGCAGATACAACGAACGATGATAACGTCACTGGTGGACAAGTTGGATGAACTCGAGAGCCCGATGATTGATAATGGAAATCAAAACCGAAACAAATAATTATATTACGGTTGTTTGTCCACCGAAATTTAAGACGAACTCGATAATGCGACATACACACTGTTGTTATCCATCGTAAGTTTTAGAGTTCCGTACCGAAGTGATAAAACCTGTTACTAAAAACACCGCTGTTCGTCTATTTGTCTGTCTACCTGTCTATCACCAGGCTGTATTTCGAATGCCGTGATAGCTAGACGGTTAAAACATTTCACAGATGATGTATAGGTATCAGTTGCCGCTACAAAAGAATATATAAAAAAAATATTTAAATATATTTAAAACAGAACTCCCACAAAATAAATGTTTTTTTTTTATTTTCTTGATGGTACGGATCCTTCGTGTGCGAGAAGAACTTGAACTTGGCCGCTGTTTTTGTAACAGTGGTGATTGACAAATTACCTAACGACGAGAAAATAAAAGCAAATCAATACTAAAAATAAATATAGTTTGTTTACTCAGTTTTTTCTTCGTCATTAAAAACAGGAGAGCGCGAGCAGTAGGTACCTACCAAACTATTGTCAAATTACAAGTATTTTTAAAAATTACACGTCAGCGACTTCTTTCACGAAGCAAACTATATCTACAATTCGAGATAAATTAGCTATATATATTTGTACATGTATTTTAATTGTTATATCTTTAGATCCAGATTATATAGATTAGATATTTTACATGTTTTAATAATCTACTAAGTAAACTAGTAAGTATTAAAAATGTTTCTTCTCTGATTTCACAGTAAACGTAACGCCGTAAGTAAAAATTAGTGATTCCACAACCATAACAAATATTTTATTAACTAACACTAGCAAGTCGCGGTTAAATCCATAAGACTATAGATAAGTGAATATCAACCTTCAAGCAATAACACAAAGCTAAATTTGAAATGCAATTATGATTTTACATTTGCAAGAGAATAAAAACGATAATACATAAACCATACGATATCGCACCAGCTGTTTCGCTGAACAAATAAAATGAGACTTACAATCTATGGTTTAAAGTTTAAATTTAATTGAGGAAGACAGTATAGTAATATACATAAAAACGCTGATAGTCAAGTACTGGCGGCAAGGTAAGTTCAAGGTGATCATCTAATTGTTAGCAAAAACAACTAAAAGCTCATAATTTATACGCAGCAACACATGATAAATCCATTACCCCGTTAGATCTAATCTAGCAATCAATTCCGCAAACAAACCGAGAACATCATTTTTTTATCTGTCCTTTTATCACATGAAAAATATAGAATTCAAGACATTTATTTATATGCTTATATATATGCTTCCTTTTGAATCACTATCTATTAAAAATATCCCATCAAAATCAGTTGGATACTTTTTAAGATCTTAGCATACATAGGGACAGACTGCGGAAAGCGACTTTGTTTTGTGATTAAATAAATTAAATGTAAATGTCTGCATATTTGCACATCTTAAAAATTACCGACTTGTATCTTTAAAACTTAGATAATTAAAAGATAGGTTTTGATTAAATGCAGAATACTCCTCCCTGACAACTTTTAGTATTATTATAATCGTCTTATATGTGCAATTGAAATTAAATTTAATATCTTTAAACCCTTCAATACCGTTTCGTTCATTTTAACACGTTCAGAATCATGTCTTTTTACGTGTGTTTTTATTGAATAAAATATGAATTTATTTAAGATAACCATTCATATTCAAGTATTAAATTTATGGAAAAATTGAAATTCATATTTTCAATTCTGGAGGACAAAGTAAGTAAAATGAAAATTGATCGTAAAAATTATATATCCGAATCCATCTCTGCATTTAAAATAAATAGCAAATATAGAAATTTACACAACGAATAGAAGAATAATTTCGGTAGTGAGGCCATGTACCAATGAGTTTTTCTAACTTAAGTACATTGTTCGAGTGCTCTTACGGTGAAGAAAAACAACAAACAAACCTGATTTCCGGGATTTTTACCAGATATGGCGACGGACTTGCCACCTGTCACATCATGGGCTAATAAATAATCTGCCTACCCTTTCAGGGATATGCACGTGACTATATTTATTTATATGAGAAAATACCAAACTGTATTTATACAAGAGAAATTAACTGGCAACACATAAAGATAATATAAGATTTATCTGCAAATATTGGTATTAAAGCTACGATCGCAGTGATTGGCGTTAATTTCACACCTGACGCTTGAGAACGCAGATTAAACTTGCTATCACAATGACAGGAGAAACCACCCGGGACGTGATTAATGTAACTTATAGCTATTAGCAGAGAGACACGCACGCGAAAATGTTATATGGGTAAGTAGAGCACATCCTCGCGAACAAAAAGAAAGCGCGCAGTTTCGTAACACGCTGGCTTTCTGCCTAATTTACCTTTTAAATTTTCAGCTAACCTTGACAAACGTAATTTGAATAAAATCGTAAAATTATTAAAGGTTTTATTGTCGACTAGCTGTGACTGCGTCTTCGTACGCGTTTGGGTTTAATTAAATAAAACTATACAAGTAAGTCCGTGTTACATCTGTTATTTGTCAGTGAAAGTCCCGTCAACATCGGTCCAGTCGTTCCAGAGATTAACCGGAAAAAATAGACAAACAGACAAAAATGATAAAAATTGTTATTTTGGTACATGTACCGTGTACATAATATGCATTTAGTAAAAAGTGGTTATTTGAATATTCCAAAATGATACTCCAATTTATAAATATAAATTGTTCATATTCATACAGGACAACTTATTACAATAAGAAATTTTTCAATTTATCCGAAAAACATAACGTTGAGATTGTATTTTTGCCCGACATGGCGACGAACTTGCCATCTGGTAAATCGTGAGTGCATAACTATTAACTTTAGGGCTTACAGGAACATTTTTCTCACAAAAAACTCCTTCTTTCGCAAAAAAAGAAAAAATTAAAAAAAAGTAAGAATGGGACTGAGATTTCAACCCGAGCTTCCTGTATATTAGGCGCCCAGTTTACCAACTGAGCTATTCTAATTTTGAAGATATTAACGAAATTTAGCTTTATATTATAATGATATAGGTCTCTATTCAATGAAAACACGATTAATAAACAAAACATGAAAATAAAAATATAGCTAGATCGATTTATCGCCCCCGAAACCCCCTATATACAAAATTTTAAGAAAATTGTTGCAGCCGTTTCCGAAATCGCTGATATATACAAGAATTGCTCGTTTAAAGGTATTAGATTAGATAGATACATTTATTCGTCTTATTTATTTATAATGTGGATTAAAATCGGATTTTTTAAAATTTGTCCTATTTCTCATGTCTTATATTACCTTCTTTATTCTCGGTAAAATTACCTCGGCTAATTCAAGTTTATTATAGACGACGTATAAGCTGCTTTTTGTCACATATGACTTTGGTTAACGGTAACTGTTTCATATACGGCTTACGGCCCGTTAGACCACTTGCCGAAATTTCCAATCACCGAACATCGAGAGAACAGGAGCCTTGGTGGTCTAGTGGTTTACGCTTCGGACTTCCATTGCGGTAGTCCATGTTCGAACCCAATGAGTTTTTCTAAATTATGGAAATTTTCTGAAGGTTCTACGTAATCTAGTATTATTAAAGTAGTTAGTCTTTTTTGTGTAATTACAATTAAGTTAATTATCTTTAAACCCTTCAATACCATTTCGCTCATTTTAACCCGTTCAGAATCACCTCTTTATACGTATGTTTTTATTGAATACCTTTTAAGTAAAATATGAATTTATTTAAGATAACCTTTTTTCATCCAAATTTAATACTTTAATATATTAAATTTAAATTCATATTTTCAATTTTATTTATTTATTTGACTCTTTATTGTACACATGAGATATTACAGCAAACAAGAAAAATAAAATATAACAAAGAGTACAAAAGGCGAGCTTATCT
>DVZL01002819.1:0-14852 GCA_018236625.1 Lasaia peninsularis
TCGCCTCTTACGAGCTGCCTGGGTGGAAGGCAGTTGGCCTATTCTACAACGGAACCCGAACCAACACGGGGGAAAATCTAGAAAGTAAGAAAAAAAGGCAGAGCAGGCTGATTTGATTTAAATTTTTCAGTAAATTTTAGAATTATATAGACGCCTCGCAATGTATATGTGACATAAAATATTTTATACTCTATAATTTATACGTGCACCTACCTGCGTGCGTGCGTGCGTGTGTACGCACGCACGCACGCAGGTACGTATGTGTGTGCGTACGTACTTGTGTGTAGAAGATCGGGTTTTGACTAATTGATGATTATTTATATTCCAGATATGGGAACGAACCGAGTTGCATCAGTGCGACACATCCAAATCTCAACATGTATTGCTACTGCAAAAAGTATTTGTAAATATCTCACTGCTCTTTTAGCAAATGCTTAAACTTTTTATAATCCCTAGTTTTAAAAACTGAACGCCTTGAAAAAAGTAGATATAAGATGTATAGTTTGACAGCTTTTGTTAAACCAAATCTTAAGTAATTTTTATTTTTAATATATGAAGTTACCTACTCATATAATGTTGTAAAAGTAATATAAAGTTTATTTTATCAAAATAAGCCCTAATAAGTGAGAAAAGAGAAATATCTCACAGTCGGCCACTACAGTTTATGTTATTATTATAAGATTTGTAGAGCTTAACAAAAAAAAATGTATGTATTACTCTAGTATAATATTATGTTACAAGATTTTCTTTCTTATTAATAATCTATATATATATATAAATTAATTTCTCTTCGTTAGTCTCGCTAAAACTCGAGAACGGCTTAACCGATTTGACTAATTTTGGTCTTGAAATGTTAGTGGAAGTCCAGGGAAGGTTTAAACGATGAGAAAATATAACGGAATTGCAAGAAAATCTATATATATAAAAATGAATTTTCCTTCGTTAGTCTCGCTAAAACTCGAGAATGGCTTAACCGATTTGGCTAATTTTAGTCTGGAAATGTTCGTGGAAGCCCAGGAAAGGTTTAAACGATGAGAAAAAATAACAAATTGCAAGGAAAATACTAAAAATGACAATTTAATTTCCCCAAACAAACTGTTCTTACCTGTCAAACGTTTGATTGATGTTCATGTATCCAGTGAAACGAAGTTCACTGGTAATGAATAGTCAGCTAGTAATGAATACAAATCTAAAGTAGCAATCCATGGCAACTTACAATTTATAAACCCACCCATTTTAGAGCACTGACAATGAGAGAGACCAAAGAATTATAAGGTCCATGCTTCATAAACATTTTATCTATATAAGTATAACTTACGTATAACATAAAATGTTTTCTAAGAACAACTATGGAAGCTGGTAACATGTTGGTAACAAATTCAAAAAATACCCTGAGGGTAGTGGTTGCTAGGTGATAGGACCAACAGATTTTCTATATATATTATTCATCATTGGCATTTGTTGTAACTTCCTCATATTCATATTATTTTAAATATAAAACACTCGTACTTATTGACACATTACTCATAATTAAAAATTAATTTCGATATAGCCAACCGACTTTGCTTTTTAAAGTATCATCAGGGCTAAAACAATAATAATTTTCAATTATATGTGAAAAAAACCAACCAACCAACCAACACATTTATACAGTATTTTCTGCCAATTTTGTAAAAAAAAGCAAGAATATTTTCATTAAGTAAACCAATTTCATAGTTACTTGATACACAAATTTTTACTTTAAATGTTTGTTCCATATTTATCTATAACATTATTTATTTTCATATGTATATGCAAACCACATATTACAGAAAACTAGGTTTATATTACAGTTTGAGAAAATGTGGTGTCACCTTATCTTTCATAGTGATAACAAATTATATATAAATAAGATGATAATTATTTTCTTATTATTAATTGTTGTGCAATCTGCTTTGAAAAATAAATAGACATTGACAGTTTTAGAATTAATTTAAAATTTTTAAAAACTCATGTAAGTTTTGATTTAGATTTTTTTCGAGATATTATACATAATAAAATGAGTAATATTGTATTTATGTGTAATCAATTCAAAATATTAATTTTAATTCAATCTTTATTACTGTGTTTTTGCAACAAACTACCTACAAAGGCAACTTTAAAATAACTAGTTCTACACACAGTAATTTCATGTAATTGTGTTCTCCTTCTTGACTTGTCTTATCTCATTTCTATAACAGAAGATATCGGGTCTATAATCGCCTCTGTGGTGTAACGGTACGGCTGTTGCCTGTTAAGACCATTAGCCGCGTAGGGTCCTGGGTTCAATATCTAGGTTTCAAATCAGAATATTTTTTTATAGATGTGTCCTTAAAATAACACTCAAAACATATCTTTAAACATTTTAAAATAAATTGTTAACTTTAATGAACATTTTATTCTTTATTCATATCCAATTTATTTACAAAATAACTTTATTTACAGATGACCTTACATCTAAATCTAGTCATTTTAGATTGTTTGTTAGCACAAAATAGCAAAAAAACAAATATTTAATAATAATTTGGGCCTCTAACCAAGTTAGAAATTACTTTGTTAAAAGGGAAATGTCATTTTGATCTAATAACAAACAATATTTTTTTAATTGATATATATACATATAATTAACTAATTAGATGAGTTAACATTACAAATACATAAATTCAAATAAAATTATGCAAATACCAAAAACTGTATGGAGTAATTAGCAATAATTTGAATTGGAATGAAGTTTTGACATCATAAAAACAAAATTCACGACATGCATTTTCACTCACATCCTCCACCAAGATAAATCCGCAGATGCTCTACCAACGCTAGCATGGTTGGTGTGTGAGCAGGAAGTAAGGCTTTACGCCATCAGCCAAAGCTGAGCCTATCAAAAACAATCAAATAAATCAATAAATATCTAACATTGAAATATTTTTGCTTACTTATGTAATTGAAAATCACTGAAGATTAGAAATGTAGCTTAAAATCCAATTTATGTTTCTTCAAAATCGGATAATAACACGAATATCTTTAATTGAAATAAAATTGCAGGTACTGTGATTCAATGTAGGTATAACCATTGGTGTAAGCTTATAACAATATTGTTAGATTTTTATATTACACTAGCTGCAACTGCAACTTTGTCAACAATTTTAGCAATTGCTTGTTGAAACTAATTAAAGTTGCCACTTTGACTCTTTCCTTATTTTATTGCTTGCTTGTTTCCTGGTAAACTGGAAATGCCAGTTTAAGATCATATTAAATGGTTCCATATTTAAATAAGGGTTGAAGTCATAAAAGTTTATACGGAAAGTTGTTATTTATCTGTAACTACAAAACTTACAATTTGAAGACTATATTATTTTATTAAATAAAATAAGAATAAATGAGATTGCATTGTGTGTTAATGAATTATAGCCAAGTTTGAGTTTTATCTTCTCTCTCAAAAACTCTTTCAGATAGCCAAAAATCCAAAAAAATTAAATATATGTTCTCCTGCCCGTTTTCAATCACCTATGCCTGATAGTTTTTTAATACCATCAATGTGCGGAATTATTATTATTATATAAATTATTATATGCATAGATTATTGTGTAATATTTTGTTGCACTCAGTAATCAATACAGCAAACAGTTATATTTCAGAGCTCTGTTTTGCAACTTATAGCCCAATTCTAAAAAAGTTTCTTCTAATTTAAAAGTACACTATTCTTTTTACTTGCACTGGTAGCCAGAATTTTGAAGAAAGTGTCAATTACAATTTATAAATTTTACATAATTTTGTACACTATATTTTGCTAGTGTTGTTGAATATGCAGCATAAATCTTATTAAAGCCTTTTATTTTGATAACATTTTTTTAAATTTAGTACTTCATGGTTTTCTTACTAAATTCCACTGAGTCATCTCTATTCATATAATCACAAAGAATAGATTAGATTTGAATTTTTATTGAAAATATTTAACAAACTGTATTAGAAAAACTAATGTAACTCTTTCATACTATAAAAGAGTTGGAATTGTATATCTTCAACATAAGTATCAACATTTATTGCTTATGAGCCATGTAACAGCTCATCTGGAACGGTACAAGTATTTTTGCAATTCCTCTTATCTATGTATCTAGTGCTCGTCATTGTTGCACATGTAATATACAAATAGTGACATGCATATACAACTTGCACATGTAATATACAAATAGTGACATGCATATACAACTTGCACATGTAATATACAAATAGTGACATGCATATTAAATAATTTATTATAGACTCATTATTTTTTATAGATATAATAATTTGACATTGTCATTACTAACTATAGTACATACATGTCTTCCCGCCCAAGCTCCTGTGAGGTAGACTGAGAATATTGAGTGCCAAATGTCACCTTCTCCTAGTTTCCAACACATTCATTTATCTCTTCATAAAAACACACAGGTTTTAAAGACTTCTGACAATACTTTCGGCTAATACACAAACCAATTTTTTTATTAAATGTCAACTTAAGCCTCCCTAGGTACCTAAAGCCATCCACATTTGCATGTTATATCTGTTTCGTCAATCTTTCATCTTTCATTCACATAACCAAACCACCAGAGCATGCCCTTTCTCATTTTTACATCAACACTTTCTTACATTTGCACCCTTTCTCAGACTAACTATTGCAAATGCATTCCATTGCAGTGATACTCCACAAACTTTACGAAGTGTACGCTTTATAACTGCTTTTTTCTTACATTCATGCACTTAAAAATATGAATCCGTTCCACAAGTGTTACTCCACAAACATTGTGCATCGCAAGCATTTCAATCACAGTTATCCTACTTTCATGCTTTTTCTGACATACCCAACTCTTCCTTTAATAAAATAAAGTTGGCATAAACACTAAATTATGCAATTTGAGCCAAATTTGAACTCTGATTAAATGCTTCGCTTTGAGGTAGCTTACCCAACATAAGCTACCTCCCAAACGTTCCATTTAGTCTATTTCTAGCACTCTCTCTTCTTTTATTGTTCACAATGTACCTTTCACCCCTATTAAAAGCATTTATAAGATATACAATTTCATACACATGTTCTAGCACTACATCATCAAATAAAACTTTTACTTCTGTTCTGGTTTCGTCTACCAAAATCCTGATTGTAATTTGTCAAAAGGGCCATCATATTGTGCTAATAGTATAATAACACCACAGAGAATGTAGAAAATCTCTTAAATTATTGAAATTGAAACTTTGGTCAAGTTGTAACGACAATAAAAATATTTTAAACATTTTGTGATAGTTAATTTGGCTATATCCTACAAAATAACCTAAAATCAAAAATCCAGTCTACTAGTCCAATTTAGTTGAACTTAACTTACCCTCAAAGATATAGATAAATGATAGTGAAAGAAATTTTCAAGCATGTAGCAGTAAAAAAACTCCACTAATTAAAATTTTTGCTTTGTTAATCAAGGGCAAAAGCAACTAGGTTAATAGGTAACATACTGCATCAAGTATCTGTTAGGCATTGAATTAAAAAAAATATATAACTTTCTAAAAGTATCAATATTTGGATAAATTTACTCATTGGCCAAATATAAGCAGTTATTATTATTTTTGAAGAGTATGAATCAATTTAATGTACCTACCCAAGTCATTCTTTTTTTGGATTTAAATTATAAATTGTTCAATTTCTTTAACCATACAAATGGTATATACCAACAGTATTACCACTGATCAACAGAAATAATTTGACTTTCAATAGTTTTGTTGATAGAAAAGTTGATAATGTATTCTCATATGTATTCCCATTGAGGAATAGAGACTATCACATATACAGATCTAGATGATAATGAAATTGGTTATTGACACTGTATGCAATTCATTATATTGTACTTATCCATTATCCAAAAA
Organism: Lasaia peninsularis; assembly: GCA_018236625.1. Lineage (NCBI taxonomy): Eukaryota > Metazoa > Arthropoda > Insecta > Lepidoptera > Riodinidae > Lasaia > Lasaia peninsularis. Next base: position 5,908 of record DVZL01002819.1, read on the forward strand.
CTTTAACAGTTTCCAGCGTAATATGTAGATGAAAATATAAATTGCCTTTTATAGCCTCAGCTATCCACTTAAGTTCAATTAATACTTTTTCTCTATTTTAAATTGTGTATTTTTTTTAATGAAATAAAAGCCAATGTATTAATGTTAATCAAAACCAATTTAGCATAGGCAAAATTCCCTATGCTAAATAGCTACAAAGAAGCAAAGTGATCTATACTGTATAATAATTAAACTCCTATCCATTTCTTTTTTGTGCATATAATAAAAGACAATTGTTTATAAATAAATAAATATAGTCACATGTATATCCCTGAAATCTACACCTGTATTTATTTTAAGAAAATGATAATAAGTAGTGTTTTAAATAATAATATTTCAGATTACAGAAATATTTATTAATAAATTAATAAATACATTATAAAGCCACTGATTTAGTAAGATGGGTATACATTTTCAAGTAATTTCTCGTTATTCCATGAAAGTATACTATTAATTATTAATAGCAACTGTTAAAAGCTATCAAGATCTTCTTGTCATTGAAATTATTTCCCTTATTTAATACCTTCAATAAAATATATATTTTTGATTGTTTCATAAATAGCATTTTTAAATAGAATTAATTTTGGTAGCCTAATCAACAAACTTATATAACATAAAGTATAAAAATGCTATACCAAAAACAGAATTGATCATAAAATATTAGACTCTATGCAGGACTAAAATCTACAAACAATATAATAAATACATTATGTAATTGTCCAAACAATGTAATAAAACTAGGATCAAAATATTAGGAACATCAATTCAACATTCCTCAGAATATAAACATGCTAGAAAAATTAACTTCCATGTATTCATACCAATTGTGATAAATTTAATATTAATGACGCTAAAAAATAATACGAGGAATGAATTCAAATAAAGCAATTACCATCAAATTCTGATATTTTGTCAGTTGTAGCGATGCTTCCTGTTTGTGACATGCCCTTAGACAATTCTGTACCGTCCATCTTGCGTACCACTAATTTGTAAAACTAATCACACTATTTATAAAACTAGCTTATTATTATTTATAACCCACATTGGAACACTTCACTTTAAATAACAGTCAGTTCTTTAATTGTAAACAGTTTCGTCCATTTCAAACACATTTCCGAAAACTTATCAACACGACGTAGGTAAACGAGCGATTTTGATTTTTGAAGCTAAGCAACGGTGTTGCTAGAATCTAAATATAAGTGGATATAAGGGTTGTCAGGAACAGTCGTTCAATCAATTTCATCAAGTGCTACCTACTAAATTCAATTACATAATATGTATTGTATATACATTACACGAGTATGTTTTTTTAATGTGCGTTTAAAAGTACTTGTTTTTTAATAATATTCGACTTACATGTAAACGCATAAACATATATTTTAACGTACCTATGCTTAGATTTTTAAAATATCCAACGGATTTTGATGCAGTTTTTTTAAAAGATAAAGTTAGGTAGGTATTCAAGAGAAATGTTATAAGGCATGACGTCGAGCAATGTATAATGAACATGAATTTATCATTAAAATATTAATGGTCGTGCTACAAAAGTGCAATTTCATAATTTTTAGTTTTTAACAAATTTATCACATTCCTAATTTAGTATGTTAAAAAAAAGTAATAACCATTAAGCTAAAGGTGGAGATTCCACTTCTAAATAAAATTAATTTACGTTAGGTGCTTTGTCTGTCCCCAATTATAAGCATCAATTTCATTTTCATAGAGTGGACACTCTCGTAAACTGGCTTGTTTTGACTATGAAAACTCCACAAAATTTGAAAAAAAAAGAGGTTGGCCAGTCTAGAGCAATTAGTAGGTACCTAATATTTTTCAGTTTGTTAAAAAACCGTGACCCTTCTTTTCTCTATATAATTTAAAAATTACATCATTTTATTGATTTACTATTGGTAGAACAGATGTCAAATTCCTGTAGAATATGACATCTAATTTCAATTGGTCTATTAATCACCAGCGTCAACTTTATCAATAACAAATATACTTAATTCCATAGATAATTATCATTCAGCATCGACTGCATCAATGACAATTAACATTAACAAATTACAAAAGTATTAATTTTGAATTTTCTTGTAGTGTGGATTTTTCTAAATTAATGCAATAAATCTATTCCTATATTCAAGAATAGGTTACATTATTCTTTATCGTGTGTTGTTTTTGTGTACTTCCAAGATTGCAGGTCGCCTTTCGCCTACAAAAGATATAGTATAATTGATAAGATAATATCAGTCTACGAATATGCAACAATACTGATAAAATAATACAATGGGATAAGTCTATAGTAAATAGAGAAACTATACAAAGCTACTTACTTTGCAACGAGAAGGTAATAGACAGGATGGAACATTTTGGGCTAACACACATATTAAGTGAGCCGGATAAATATATCCCGGATACTATAGACCTGATAATTGACGAAGATGCGCGGGATTATTGGCTAAACACTTGTGAAAAACTTGTTGAAAAATACGTGAATTTTGCTCTTACTAATACGGAAGATCCTACTGTTGAAATAAGAGCTCTTAAATTTAAAACTTGTTATGTAGAAGCTATAAAAGAATTAAGAATAAATCCACTGTAAGTATTCTTTGTTAATGTTTTATTAAGCCAACTTTAAGTATTCAAGAATGTAAATATATTTGTATTTTACTACACATCAAATTAAAATACTACTATACTACACATAAACATAAAATTAAATTACAGTATTCAGATTTAAAACTTTATATGCAAAATTATTCTAAAGATTAGTGATAGTATTTTTAGTAGATAGTTCATCAAGTACAAATTTTCATTGGTTTTAAAATATTCCATTTTTATTTAGAAAACTAATTGCTGTTCATAAAACTCAATCTTCTTAGCTTATACCCTTGTTATATTCTTTTCATTCTATAGAAAAAACTTAATTTATTATTATTCTAATCTATTGGTAATAGAACTTTTTTTTTGGATAGCAAAGTATATAGGTATGTTATATAGGTAGCATCACTGTTAAGTTAACTTGCCATAAATATTTAATTTTTTATCTGTAAATTTTATTTTAAATTTTACTTATTCTTTAATTAGACAATCTGCTCTACCCATACTAAAATTGAATACACTGACTTGAATACAAAAAAGTGTTTTGGATATGTAAGCTGCGCTTACATATATATCTAGCACTATCTAAATTTTTTTTCTGCTATATCAGATTTGTTCTTTTTGTTGTAAGAAAGTAAACAATTGAATGATATATTGCACTAATAAGGTATAAGATAATCACAAAAACATGGCATAAATTAGTGAGCAACAGGGCAAGAGTTATTACAAACAGAGTTGGCAACAATATTGTAGTCTTGTGTAGTTCGCGAACGATGAACGAATAGGAAACGTATCTTTGCACTGAACTAAAAGAAACGTTTCCGAGCGCTATCTGTTAATCGGTCTCGGTCAGTATAATAGTTCACCTACACTCGCGACTTGTCGACCGATGAGTCCGACGATCACCGTTCCCGCTCGGTGCTCCCTGCTCTCGAGTCGTGCAATTCGCTCATGAGCTGTTGGTAATGTTAAACTGAGAGCTGATAAAGCGATTTATACTTTATTGTAACGCGATAACTACTATTTTTCTTACTAAAATATTAAGGATTGTTAAGATAGTACAAAACAAATGAGTTACATTTTTTATTCCGCTATTACTGATTAGTTTGTTTTTGAAATTGCGATTACGCACCGATTCCCAAATTTAAGAAAATTAAAATCATTGAATTATTCACGAAGTAGACTTTTATACATATTATTATTTTTAAAGGAACTATTTCTAATTTCCCCAATCACTATAAGGACACGAATAATGACCGATTAGTAATAGGTCATTCGGCTACTAAAACTACTGACCGAATAGAACTAATAGAGCGAACTAGTTCACTGTCCGAAATGAACTAGTACGGAGCGCTCTTTTAAGTATATAAATCTCAATGAAAATTCGAAATACAATACAAATCTATGCTTACTCCAGCGTTAAACCATTTGGCTCCGAGGAATAACTTTTACTCCGGGAGTAAATTTGGATTAGTTTTCTCCGTCCTTACTCCTTGTTTATTAATACCATAATAGCCTAATCTATGCTTAAGTCTTGGAGTAAAGTTATTCTGACGCTAATCATAGTTTATTAATAAGGCGGTAGGTGAGAGGGTTCCGTGGCTTTCCGCTTTATTGTAGGTGTTATTCGGCGTTAAATGCAGCCTGAAAAAGGTCTTCGTTTTCGTTGCCGGGACATGCGTTTGCCGCTGTTATGTGATCGTCGGAATCTGGTACATCCTGCCTTATCGGTTCGGTTAAACCTTTACAATAGTTAAGTCTTATTAAGGGGAAACAAATATAGTTCTAAACACATTTAATAAACTTCGTTTTAAATATTTTTGTCCAGAATTTACTATTTATCGCTATAGGGTTATCTTTAAATGAAAACCCAATAAAATCTCGGTTTGTTCTTGTTTCGGGAGCAAACCGTAGACAGCAGCTGGTTAGGAAACGAACCTTGTAAGAGATGCGCTTGCGATCGAACTGCAGGCAAGGTGTGTCGCGGAGGAAGCGGGCAGGCGCGCTCGACGGCGGCGGCGGCGCTGCTCGCGGTCACTGGCAACGCGCCCGCGCGAGATTGCTGACGTACATATTATGTTATTTGAGGATGTATATGGTTCTAAGATTTTGTCCATGCCTCCAGTAAATACACTCGTGTGTTACGAGAAGTAAAATTGTGTGAGGTTTGCTTCTGGGAGATATTGTGTTTCCAAGTTAGATAGCTCAGTTATTTCCTAGTACTACTGGATTTAGAAAATAAAAGATTGTAGGCTAAAATAGAAATAATGTCTATACTTTTTTTATTACATCTAAAAATGTTTTATATATAACTATTTTAACTAATATTGTAACATATCACACCTTTCTTATAAATCACTTCCTATTGACGAAAACTGCATAAAAATCTGTTGAGTAGTTTTTGTCCCTATAACATTTAATGAGTAAAATATGTTGTCAAAAGCAAATAAAACAAATGTTACGAAATCTTTAACTTACAGAAGGAGTGATTCGTCCATAATAAATTGGGAATTTCTTCTCCTCTTTCCCAATATCCTTCTCACTAGACGACTCCTGCGCGTTCAGTGCCGTCTTTGTGAATGAAGGGTGATCACCGCACATGCTAAAATATTTTGAGGTCAGGTTGGCCACGCAGCGTTAGCACATTTGGTGGGGTCCAAATAGTTACTGCCACTTTACCTATTTTTGCAACTGCGTGATGATTCGTTTCGACGCAAAAATACCGTAATTTACCCAGCGATACTCGGATCAGAAAAATACTACCTTTCCAAATGATTTCTCTGAACTCAACTTTGTTGTATAAATCTGCATAAAGTTTCATACATCTGTCTAAACAATATTAATATTTTTTTCTAAAAATAGTCTAGAACATATAGTAATCCAATTTAGAAGAACTCAAATTGTGGGTGCCCAAACTATTTTTAACCGCAACACTAACGTATCATGTTAGGGTTGTGTGGTGGTGTTAATTTTCTTTCACATATTTTGCCGCACATTAGTAGCATTTCCACCTAACACTGCTTTATAACAAATTTACCATTTTGATACGTAGTAGCAGCTGTCTACTGTGTAATTTTTGTGTTCGTGGAACCTATGGTTAGCGGTTATATTTTAGAACGATACGATTTAGAGGCCTTCAAAAAATATCATTGATTACTTTTTACTAAAAGGTAGAAAACACATACACAGTATAGTTTCTCCTGACATAGAAGCTGTTCGTGGCGTGGCGGTGGGGGTCACTCACCATTAGATGAGCGTCTTCCTCGTTTGCCTTTTCTTATATAAAAATATTTGTGTCTGTGAGTGACGTAAGTTTTGCTAAATGTAAAGGTACTTACACCATGCCAGATATTTTCGACGCGTCTATCTTTTGTGTGTCCATTATTTAATAAATAAACTCGTCAATCTGTTGAGAATCTAAACCATTGTAATAAATTAATAATTAATATATAATATGTAGTAATAAATAAACGTAAAAATATTTTAACGTGACAATGTCATTCTTGGCCACGTTTCTATATTTGAAATAAATCACAGATAACGGAATACAAGTGCACTTTTTGCTCATTGAGAATATATTATATATAGAATATAATAGAAAAATATTTTATATCACATAAACCTTACAGGCGGTTCTTGTGACGCTTTTATATATTTATATAATTCTAAAATTCATTAAAGGATCTGAACGGGGCTACTCACTCAGAAGATCCGGCGAAACAAACTCAACGGGCTTGTCTTTTATAACGTTTCACTATACGACAATAAAAAAGATAGAAAGAGCAATAATTAGTCCCAAGCATTTTTATCACCTACATATTATGTAATATTTTAATATCTCTTTTATATTATTAATTTAATACATGTTTTAAATTTATTTAAAGGAAAATCTTTTATATGGCCGGGTAGTTTATTGTAAAAACGGAAAACCATAAAGGAATTACGCATATTATACTATTTAAATTATGCGCCTCGGCTATATTCGCCAAGCTTCGAAATGTATTTTAAAGATATCTATATAGAGTTGTTATTACGTAATTAATAATTAATGTATACTTCTATTCTAATATTATAAAGAGAAAAGGTTTATTTTTTGTTTGTTTCTTTGTTTGAATCGAACAGGCTCCGAAACTACTGGACCGATTTAAAAAATATTTCATTGTTGGCAAGCTACACTCTTCCCGTTACTGAAACTTCAATAATCTAACTATTAATGATAGAACAAAATGGTGTATCACAATTTTTCAGGACTTATCACTATCTATAAAAAATGTCGCGACAGCATATCTCTATCTTTTATAGTTACGTCACAATAAGTGTCCTTTTATTAAATAAAAATACTAAAATACCACCTCTAGAAAAGGCTCTTAATTCGTACTTAGGTATTGAGTCTTATCAAAATAAATAAATCATATTTAATACTACTTCAATATCTTCATATCACCTTTTAAAAAATTCGATTCGGATTTTCCATTTAAAAAATATCACGAGTTTAAATAATAGAAAAAAACTCCGCTCGGCTAGCTATATGTTGCAGAGGTATGGGAGTGTAGTCAACATCATACTAACTTGCCGATTTATAAACTACAAAAACGCAGTAATTTATATTTCCTATACAGATTCGATATTTACACGGGCGATGCCTGATGCTCGAGAGCCACCGGAAGGCGCTGGTGTGGCAGAAGCGGTACCTCCAGCGGGTGCTCGCCGGGTACAAGGAACTGGAACGGAGGCTGACTCCCGCCGCGGAGGCCCCCAGGGTCCCCTCGCGCGGTATAATGCGGTTCCGGTGAGTTCCAATGTTAAGTAACGTGTGTATATCATTTAAACGCAGTAAAAAACGACTTTTATTTAATTATGATGTCTGCTGATGTATAAGTATGCAAATGATATGCTTGTGTTGTGGGTGTTGGTCAACGATAATAATACAGAATACATTTAATAAACACCCAGACCCAGAAATACAGACATTTATGTTCATCACACAAATGCCAGCCCCCGTCGGAAATCAAACCCGAGCCTCTTTCTTCCTCTCATTCTTCTTTTAATCCTCTTTTTTTACCCTACCCCCCACTCCCCCTTGGTGATACATGGTGAGGTTTTAAAAAAAAAGTACCTTGAGTATCGCGCGTTTGCTGAAAAAATAAATACACGTGATATATTGTTACACCCCCCTCCACTTGTGATGTTTCGTATTTTTTTAAGGAAAGGGAGGGAGCCCTTTCGAGCATCACGTGATTAGTGGCCAGTCCCTAACGACGAAACACTGCATTACTTAATGCAAATGCACCATTTTAAAAAGATGATGTATCTGTGGTGTCGCAGGGTGGTGGCGTGGGCGGCGCTGGCGGCGTTCCGGCTGCGGTTCGTGTCCGCGCGCCGCGCCCGCCTGCGCGCGCTCGCCGCCGACTGCCTGCTGCGCCCGCACGCACGGTACACGCACGCGCACGCACGGTACACGCACGCGCACGCACGCACACACGCACGCACACACGCACACAACACATCATTAATAATGATATGACACCAATTGCTCCTAAAATATTTTTATCGTTTATTTGCTTTAAATACACATTTTAATCGACAATACATCTACACATAAATTACTGCTATATCTTCAAATGCATACAGCTCGCTTAAAGTTGTTTGCGATGTGTTTAAATGTGTATTCGTTGTTTTTATCCCAGATCTCCGCACCCGATGTCCGCAGTCCGCGCCCGACTCGACTCGCGGTCGCTGGGCTCGCCCGGTAACAAGTTTTGAAGTTATTTGTTCCCCGTCCGACACCACTTGAGCTGACGCGACAGAATGTAGCCCGTGTCAGTCACCGGATCATAGTAAAACTACCCATAAACCGAGTTTCGTGAATGGTACACAGTGAACTACGCAATGGACTATTTCACTTTCCTATTTTTCGTAATAGGTTTACGCGCCAGGTCCCGCGCGGGGTCGGCAGAGAACAAGAAGTACCAGACATCATATAACTCCTACACACTTGCTTGGCTTCTTTAGTTCGTTACTCTTATCTGTTATATTTATTCTTTCCTACAAATGCGCCGGTTTCGGAGACTTGACGCCAACCTCGGTTAACACCTATACGAGAAACTTGTATATAAAACTGTTCTAACAAATGCATTTCGACACATTCGTCGAGCTATTCTTAGTCCGTCTGTCCAGTAATTTATTTTGGTGGCTTCTATCGTATTTGGCGGTTGATGTAGGGTGTAGTAGTAACCCCCCTCGACGGACCTCCACCTTGTCGCGGTGAGGGGGCTTAGTAGCCGTGGCTTGGGCCGCCGCGGTGAACTAAG
>DVZL01002820.1:0-14852 GCA_018236625.1 Lasaia peninsularis
AAATTTAGTACAGAGATAGAGTGGACCTTGAGGAAGGACATAGGCTACTTTTTAACCGACTACATTTAAAAAGAGGGCATGTTTTTACGCAATAAGTATTATTATTAGTGTTGGTCGGAAAGATGTCTGCCCTTTGAAAGTTGTCTGTATTATTAAAGTGATTCACGCGGGCGAAGCCGCGGGTGGACAGCTAGTGTTATATACATAAAAACCTTCCTCTTGAATCAATCCATCTATTAAAAAACGCATAAAAATTCGTTGCTTATTTTTAATATTTAGGCATACATAGGGACAGACATAGAAAGTGACTTTGTTTTATAATAAATATGTAATGATTAATAAAACTTATATCCTACCAGGCAGCTCTTAAGAGGCGAGCACAAATGCAGCGACTCGTCCGAGTAAGGATCCACTGCCTTAGCTATTTCTGCCACTATAATGACAATGTCGTGTTCCAGGCCGGAGGGTAGTAGTCGGTAGACTTGAACATAAGGTCTAACAGCCCGACCGCAGGACAGCGACGAACCTAAAACATCTATGGCGTCTATAGGCCTCCGTTGTCTTTTACCATCAGGAGACCCAAGTGCTCGTACGCTGTCTCTCCCCATAAAAAAAGACTAACTATATTCATTTTGTTTCACTATTTCAATATCGGTGCCTCAATAATTAAACAATATAACATTTTCTAGTCAACATTGTTTAAATTTTATGGCAGGCGCTTCAGTATTTCAGGTAACCTGCGGAACTCTATTACTAAGACTCCGCTTTGTGATAAGTTGAAATTTTCACAGGTGACATTTATTTCTTTTAAAATGGCACAGAAACCTTAATATACAAGTCTGACTCGCGTTTGGGCGGTTTTATTTTTATAGCTAACAAAATTTGGTATAATCCCGAAGTAAGCAAATTATATACTTGGCAAATGGGTATTAGTTAACGATTTTAATACATAGAAATACTTGATAAATAGGTATTAGAATAACTTTAATAAGCATCCAGACTCGGAAATACAGACATCTATGTTCATCACACTACCGCTCGGGAATCAAACCGGAGCCTCTCGGTTGATAATAATTAAAGAAAGTGAGTAAGGAAGTAAACGCATTCACAATAGTGTGATCAGAGAAAGGGTTGGATTGAAAGAAAGTGTCGGTGTAAAAATGAGAAAGGGCATGCTCCGATGGTTCGGTCATGTAGAAAGAATGAAAGACGAAAGATTGACAAAACTATACAAGTACAAAATGCGAATGTGAATGGATGTAGGTATACAGGGAGATCTAGGTTGACATCCCACGACCAAATAGCACGTGTATTATCCGAGGGTAGTGTCAAGAGTCTCCGCAACCGGCGTGTATGCACGAAGAGAATAATGTATATGGAGGAAGCTAGGTATGTAGGGATCTTGACATTTGGCACTAGAGATTGAGTATCAATTGCCAAATGTCACGAACTGCCTACCCCGCAAGGGACCTGGCGTAAAGATATGTATGCAATTATCTATCATGAGGAGCTCAGAGATATTTATCTGCAGTGTTATTTCCATAGTCAGCCGCGTAAGGTTCCGGGTTCAATTCCTAGGTCGGGCAACTCTTCTTAAATGTTTTTCACATTATTCTGAGTAAGCATTACATTTCCCGGGATTGGGATGCCAATGGATACAACTTCAAATAAGCTTTTTATGTTTTCAATTGTTTTATATTTATGTATTAAACTAACACACTGTAAAAGTAATAAGTAATTTGCAATTAAAAAAAACATTTTTTTCTTTGTTATAATATTTAAGACAATACTAGAATTATACTTGACTTATTAGTCGTGGATATACTAGCACACCTCTGCCTACTCTTTTGGAGATAGTAAGCGTGAAGGACTTTTTAGTGTATGGGTGATTGTCCTGGTTTTAGTCAATCCGCATTTCTTTGGATGATATTTTATATTGCTTTAACCTAATTGTTTATCTGATTGCAAAATGCTGAAAATGGCAATAAAGATTACTTTAAACATGTTAAATATTTTACACGGTGCGATTTTTCAATTCTAACACTTTTAACGAGCAATTCTTGTATATATATTTATGATTTTATGATTTCGCTGAAATTTGATACCTAGCGGTTTTGGGAGGTAAAAATTGATCTAGATAGGTCTAGGTCTTATGAAATTACAAAAACACGACAGTCCAGTAGACTAACCGTCAGTTGACAGTTTTTTCAAGTAGGCGAAAACTTAGGATTGCACCGACAAAAAAGAACTACCGAGCCAAGCTCGGTCGCCCAGGTACTAAGATTAATAAGTCTAAGTTTCGAATAAAAGGTTATCACAATGTAACGACCCCATCACCGGCTTAATTTTTATTACTTCGTCCGCGTTGTTATTTAATTACTTTTATTTAATACATTTCTAAAATAAAAGTAGCTTCAGCCGTTCCGTCAAAATCGGTCCAGCTGTGTCAGAGATTAGCGGGTACAAGCAGGCAGACAGATAAAATTTCTAAAACATATATTGTTTTTGGTATATGTACTTTGTGAATGTACATATGTATTTAGTAAAAAGCGGTTATTTTATTATTACCTACAGACACTTCAATTTTATTTATTCTTATAGATGGGAAAGTTGGTGGAAGGGGTGGACAGTAACATAGACTACTTTTGCCTCTTTCTAACCCCCACTTCCCTAAAATGGTGGGTGGAAGTATGTACGGAGTTTTGAATTTAACATGAGCAAATCCGCGTATGAAGGCTGGTTCACTATAAATGTCGAAAATGCCGAAATACGGTCACGTAGAATGTTGCCACTCAGAAATCCTTACAAATTCTTCATATTCCAGAGGTGTACCCTTGGTTTCGATGGTTACCGCAATGTATATAGCGACGAGCTTTAGTCTTTATTTAGGTAAAGCCTTTGATCCCACTCCGAATACCTCCTCCACGTGATCCTCATATATTGTAATACAGTTACCTTAGGACATTATTGATATAAGAATTTATACGAATATATAAAGCTGAAAGGTTAAAAGAAAGTACCTTCACGCCTATTATCCCCGAAGGGATAGTCCTATTAGTCCAGTAGCTATACTAGAACACACACGATTAACCAAGGCACTAAGGCCCATGATGTAATAGGTAATCGCATCTTTGGTGTAACGGTAAGGCTGTCGCCTGTTAAGACCGGGTTCAATTCCCATCTCGGGCAACATTTCTTAAAATGTTTTTCAGATTTTTCTGAGTAAGAATTACATTGGATTGTGGACGAAGTGGCGATAGGCTTGCTAATTGTGGTTGTTTTGTCAATAATTGGAATCCGGGCCCTGGACGGAAGAGTTTGTTTGATTAAACGCTTATTTTAGAAACTGCTGGATCAAATTTGAAACTTAATATTTCTGTGTTGAACATTCCATTTATTGAAGACTATATATTGTATATATCATGCTACGATTAATAGGAATGGAGAAGTGATGAAGAAACCGGAAAATGAAAAATCCTAGAACAGAGGAAAATATCCAATAAATATTATAAATGCGAAAGTTTGTATGTTTGTTTGTTACTCCTTCACGCAAAAACTCCTATATTGATTTAGATGAATCTTTACAGTAAAACAGCTCATCCTTAAGAATAACAATAAGATACTTTTAACTGACTACATTAAAAAGAGGGTATGTTTTTACGCAATAAGTATTATAAGTCTGAAATAATTCTATACTTTGATAATTCACGCGGGCAGAACGCTAGTTATTAATAATTATTACGAAACTTCAAACCTATTAATTGAATGTATTGAAATACGTCAAGGTATTTGTTCAAGATGCCGTCCTCTAGGGGGAGGCCAACATCTGAAGATCATCGCCTCGTCACTCGTCAACGATTGGATATATAGGCACATCACTAACAGCTGACGTCATTACAATTACATTGCATATTCGAATTACAAATGTCGGCTCACTCTCTGTATTTATGCATTACATTAAACATTAATATTACAGTCCGCATTTCAATTATTAGAAGCAATAACTCCTTGGCAATCAGCAAAAGCACTGGCTCTAACATATTTGATCACTTTATTATATATTCGACATAAATTTTAAATTTTTGGCCATGTGAAAATAATGACTATGATAGTTTTCGTAATGAATGTGTAATGATGAACTCAGAAGCCGTTGTTTGTTTGAAGAACGTAATGAATGTGGAGGAAGGTGGACAAGTACCTCGTGCTCGTACGTTTCTACTTTGTAGTATAAAACCAATATCTCTTCACCAAAATCTCTTACCAAGCAAGTATTATTAAAAACGCAAATGTATATTAGCCTTAAAAGTTACCAAAATCGATAACACACTTGCAGTGAGTAATTTGAGCAATAAAATAATACGAGATAATTTGTGGTAGATTCTTATCGCCGAATCATGTGAATCGTATTAGTTTGATTGACCAATAATAAAACTATCGTACATTCACCGAACAACTGATATGAGAGATTACTGTCACAATAACCAACCATATCGGAAATCAAACTCATCGAAAGAAAATTGAGATAAGTTTACTACAAAGAACCGCACGCCGCCGTGCCGGTTTTGGAACCTAAATGTATATCCAATACTTTAATGTAATTAGTTTCTCTGAAACGGCTGTACCGATTTTGATATATTTTTTTTTATATTTAGTAGTATTTTATAATTAAAATTGATTGAGATGTCATGACCACATTAATCCGTTTTCTCATAAAAAAACTATGAATTATAGTAATACCACTTTCTAATGCTAGATGGCGCTAAGCTTAATGAAATAAAATTACACTGAATTTACAAGCCTTACTAAAATAATTAAAAAAATACTACAATTAATATAAAGGGGGTAATAACCCAATTAAAAGTAAAGTAACTAATAAATCAAACTAAACTGATCGCTCGAAGCGTACCTAGTGCAAGAGTGCCTATAATACAGGTGACATTAGCATGATGGCGTAGAGTTGTCACTTATAAGTAGTTATAATGTACAGAAATCTATACAAATAAATGAAATTGGAGTGTCTGTATGTAATATCAAAAATAACCGCTTTTTACTAAATACATCTATTTATAAGGTACATTATTATACAATATACATATACAAAAAAGTATGTTTTAGTATTTTTGTCTTTCTGTCTGTACCCGCTAATCTCCGAATCGGAGTTAATTTAACGGGATTTTTACTGACAGACAGCTAATGTAATAAAGAACGGCTTAGGCTACTTTTATTTTAAAATTTCATTTTACAAATATGTATATAAAATAAAATAATTAAATAATAACGTACTAACCTATAAAAATGGAAAAAATGAAGTTTTTTGTATGGTAGTACCCTTATTTGTTTTATTATGTTTTTGGTGTTTGTTACTGTAGCGGGAACAGAAATACATCGTCTGTCAACTCTCTAGCTATGACGGTTCATGAGATACAGCCTGGTGACAGACAGACAGATGGACAGTGGAATCTTAGTAATAGGGTTCCGTTTAGGGTAGAAGTGTACGAATGAAACCGCGCGTAAAAACTGTTATACTAAATCTTGACAGAAAAATTTACGAGTGGTGTAATAACAATCCAGCCAGTATTACCAAGTCGGTACAATTATCCAAACACAAAAGGAATCCTCAAGATTATCCACACCATTTATTAATCCACTTATTTTCCGCCTCCGTAATGAAAGGCAAAAGTGAAATAAAATGTAAATGTCGCATAATGAGAGAAACTGAGATATAAGGAATAATTCAATGTGTACGCTCTAGTGAAGTTAGATCTCTTGTCACTAAATCCCAAGAGATTACCTTTAAGAATTCTTCCAAAGGTTTTTTTATTTCCAAGATAGTGAACAAGCAGCCGACTCTACTTAAGTAAAAGACAACCATAGATTATAGATAACATAGTTACTATCTTCTATATTATATAAATAAATGCATATTACGGGACAAATTATACAAATTGATCTAACCCCAAAGTAAGCAAATTATATGCTTGTGTTATGGATGTCAGACAACGATAACGATAACTAGAATAAATTTAATAAACACCCAGACCCGGGAATACAAATATTCATCACACTTGAAACGTCTGTCCCCGTCGGGAATCGAACTCATGCCTCGCGGTTCATGCAGTTAAACGTGATCGCTAGCCAACGACCAACGAGGCGGTCAAAATATATACAAGTAGCAATATATAGAGTAACGTAAGCTTTAGCGCTGATGTTTCTATAAAAAGCAAAACCGGTCGGCTATTTAAAAAAAATTCAGTTATAAGTTATAACATGTAAACCTTTTTACATTTTATACGTATAATACGTTTTTTTATACTTCAAATATACTCTACATATATTAATATAGTCCTATGGTGTTAGATCTGATGTCCTAGACTGAATTACAAAAAAGTCGTTATGGCGACAGGAATAAATAAGGCGGTGGATGAGGGATTCACCGCCTTACTTATTCCAGACCGAAACACGACAATGTCGTTATGGCGGCAGGAATAGGTAAGGCAGTGGCTCCCTACCCGGGCGAGTTACTTACAGCACTTTATCATCAATGGTCTCGTCAGGAGAGACCCAGTTAACCTATGCTTGCCTCTTACGAGCTGCTTGGTTGGATTTTCGGACTAATATGGCATGAAATTTAAAAATCTAGCTCCACAATTACAACATATTTCCCCATACTAAAAAAAACAAAATAATAATCGTCCTCGAGATTTAAGTGGAACAAAAAGTTAGTAGACGTGTGGATTAACAAAAACGCCTTATTGGTTCACAGTTGGACATGTAACTTGGCCAAAGTTTTTCAATATACGAAGACAATGCTGTGAAAGTTGGCGCGCTAATGTAGGCTTCCGTAGGTTGCGGCCAAAACGGTCCACGACTAAAAAAGTTATTACAATATTTCCAACCGAAAGTAATAAAACAAAGTCGCTTTCTCTGTCCATATATCCTTATGTATGCTCAAATCTTCAAAACTACGCAACGGAATTTGATGCGGTTTTCTGAAATAGATAGAATGTTTCAAGATGAAGGTTTTTATATATTTAACATGTATAGTATACCCTGCGAAGCCAAGGTAGGTCGCTAGTGTATATATAAATGTTTTTGCATTAGTCGAATCGGCCGTAAATAACTGAAGTCTACCTTTAGTAAATGTGTTTATAGGCTGCATATTAATTTCCTCTTGCTCTAGTGCAAGGGAAATTTGCTTTCCACTTAATTTGTGTGCAATGTAATTAGGTTCATATTTCTATGCTTCTAACTACTCATACTGCTTTTGATTACTCTAATTGTCATAAACAAACAAGATGAAGGAAAAAATTGGCCAAGTGCGAGTCGGACTTGTGTACGAAAGGTACCGTATCATATCAGTCAACTATAAAAACAGCAAAAACATGGCGTCATAATATAAGTATGAAACTTGCGCAATATATTTTAGTGCGTTATCTGTTTACATGAATAGAAATATTTTATAAATATTAAGTCTAACTGTACCGAGATCTAAATATACACAGCGCTATCTATTTATTGGTCGGGTGGGGTTTTTCATTGTATGTGGGACGTTTTACATACTTTTTGCTGTATTTGTTGCTTTAGCGGCAACAGAAATACAAAAAAAAAAGCCTTCACGCCTATTATCTCCGAAGAGTTAGGCAGAGGTGTGCTGGTATATCCACGACTCGTAAGTCCAGTGGATATACTAGAACACCCACGATTAGCCAAGGTACTAGGGCTCATGATGTCATAGGTGGCAAGCCTATCGCCACTTCGGGCACATTTCCATCCCGGTCAATATAATGCTCACTCAGAATAATCTGAAAAACATTTAAGAAAAGTTTTCTCAACCTAGGAATTGAATCCGTGACCATACGCGGCTACGGTTTTAACAGGCAACAGCCGTACCGTTACACCACAGAGGCGATCGCCGGATTTACATCAACTGGAAAAATTATGATGCTTTTTGAGATATAGCCTTGTGACAGACAGACAGACTAGTGGACAGCGGAGTCTTAGTAGATCTCGTTTTTACCCTTACGTACGTTTTTGCACGGTTGCGCTTTTTTGAAACATTTTCAATGGACAGACAACACTTACGATTTTATAATACGTAGGTTGCTCTTAGAGAATATATATGACCTGATGTGGTCCCACATAATTACGAAGGGTATTCCCATAGGAGACTTAAGAACACGTACGTTGAATAAAATATACGTATCGGATAACGGAACTAAGTTAATTGAATCTCAAGTAAATATTCTGGACGCGATCACCTTTGATACAAAATTAATTTGTAATTTATATCAGAAAAACTCTGCGCCCGGGGCTTCGCCCGCGTGTATTATAATCAAGGGGCAGAATTTTTAACGACTTATAAATCATATACTTTTTGATGAAGTCATTTTTTTATGGAGTAAATAAGCGAACGGCCCTCCTGATGGTAAAAGACAACCGTGGCCTATAGACACAATTGTGGTTATAAGTGCGTCGCTGTCTCTTGACCGGGGTGTTAAACCTGGTGTATAAGTCTACCGGCTACCCTACCCTCGGGACCAGAACACGACATTGTAATTACGACGGTAGGCGGTGGATCCCGGGCGACATTCTGCACAGCACTCTACCACCAATGGTCTTGCTGGTAATGACCTTGATAACCTATGCTCGCCTCTTACGAGCTGCCTGGTAGAAAGACAGATGGTATATTCTACACAGAGGACCCGGACCAACACGGGGTAAAGTCAGCTAAAAAGTAGATTATGTGTATTCTCCTGTTATTGTAAAGTTTCATCCAAATCCGTCAAGTCGTTTTTCGAGAACGAGTAACTAACATTTATACATCAACAATTACCTACACATTCTATTAAAATTTCGACTTCCCAGCTATCACGGTCACGGTAAGAACAGACAGTGAAGTCTTAGTAACCCTTTGAATACGGAACCCTAAAAACCAACACGTATTACTTAAAAAGCTATCTCAAGATCATAGCTTATTCGGCCAAGCGAAAAAGGGAACGTTTTTCGACCCCTAAACATAATCCGATATCGATGATTTTTGCTTCAATGCCTCTGATATCTATACAATGCTCATCTTTTGTAACGTTTTTTGCGTCAAAGATCCTTAAACAAAATTATGATACGAGTTTTCCCTTTGCAAAGTTTAGCTTTTTACATTATGAGAACCCTGGCGCTGTTTTAATAATTTATGTCTCGTAAAGTTTTCCCTTTACTGAATACGCTTGCCACCTGAACGTTTTGTAATAATAAAGTTGGGCCTCGTTTAGTGTCTTCTTCTATATTATAAACATTATGAGAGAATTTTAATGATGCTTTTGTGTTACGCATTGCATCATCATCATTTCAACCAACGCAAGTCCACAGCTGGACATAGGCCCCTTCATGATATTCCATCTCGACCGGTCTAAAACCGCTTGCATCCATCAACCATCTTGTAGGGGGACGTCCTACGCTTGCCAAAACATGACCGCCACGCTTTTCTGCTTCAACGATCACTGGTTCTACGAGCTATGTGCCTCGCCCAGCAACACTTCAACGAGCTATAATCATCTAGGCTATGTCCATGATTTCGGTTCTTTGTGGGAATCTCCTAGTTTCGGATTCAATTCCTCAAAGAAACACCTCTCTCCATAGCACGTTGAACAACCCTGAGCTTTTTCATAAGGCTCATAGTCAGAGACCACATCTCAGATCCGTAAATCATGCATTGCAATTATGTACTTATTCTAGGTATTTTTCCCACATCACCACATTGTAATATTTAAGAATAAAATAGACTACTCTTAGCTTCCATCCATCCATCAGCCCTTCTTTGTCCACTGCTGGACATAGGCCTCCCCTAATCGAAGCCACTCCACCCGGTCCTGTGCCTTCTGAATCTAGCGGTTTCCCGCCACCTTCTTCAGGTCATCAGTCCACCTGGTTGGCGGTCTATGCTCCTTTTGCCGATTCGTGGTCGCCAATCGAGGACTTTCCTTCCCCAACGGTTGTCGATCCTTCAAGCTACGTGGCCTGTCCATTGCCACTTCAGCTTGCTAATTTTGAGAACTATGTCGGTAACCTTCGTTCGTCTACGAATTTCATCATTACGAATCCTATCTCGTAGAGAAATACCGAGCATAGCCCACTCCATAGCTCGCTGAGCGACTGAAGCTTATTCCTAGCTTAGTGTGCAGTAATTTGTCGGGGCTGATCAACCGCCTTACATATTTCTAGCAATAATGACCTTGTCGCGTTCCGGTTCGGAGAGTAAAGTAGCTGGAAAAAATACATAAGGCCTATTGTTCTAGTCACAGGATAGTGGCCTGTACATAGTGTATATATAATATATAGTGTATATAGGCCATGATGTTCTCTTACCATGAGCCAACCTCTATAATGCATCACTTCTCTACCGAGCGATTTCAAAGGCATTCTCTTCCTCCCGGGCCCCCGGTGCAGAATAGACCAACTGCCTTCCTACCAGTCAACTCTTAAGAGGCGAGCATTGGTTAACTGGTACACTTCCAAAATGATCACTGGTGCTAGATCGCACATAAGGTTTAACAGCTAGACCAAAAAACAGCGATGCACCTACAACATAATTGGTGAAAGGAGAAAGAATAAATATGGATGAAGCTTCGCTGCTCGTATGTCTATTCCTGGATAAATATAACCTAGCTATCTTTAAGGCTAGAGTGAATAGGCTGTCTCTAGATAGCCATCTTCGGCCGCATCATCCCTTAACATCAGATGAGATGGTGGTCAAATACTAGTCTATTCTGAAATTTAAAAAAAATGATCAAATATTTACGTATATCGAGTCTTGCATTCGATACTCTCTGCCCACCATGCAAGAGACTTAGCGTGAAGATATATGAAAACGGAAGAGCAGATTTATCAAAGTATAACCCATATCACATTACTCGAGTCATGTGATCGACGCAATCTCACTTGTAATTAGTTCATTCGCCTCTCATGTGAGGTTTTTATCTTGGGCTTATCATATACTGACCGTGGGTGATGTTTAACAAGTTAGTATTTAATTATGTAATAACTAGCTGTCCCGGTGAACTTTGTACCGCCCGCACTTACGGTGTTAAACCTAAGTTAAATTCAAAAGCAAAATATTAAAAAACTTCACTATTAAATATAATTTGATTTATAAACGACTTTGAAATTTAATTGGTTTCTGATTTACAAAACAAACGTGAAATTTTTGACAGGTGGGAATAGTTTCTTAAAAAAAAACTAAATAAAATAATTTAAATAGATTGATATTTTAAAAAGGGCTGAAAAAAGGTATTTGCGTAATAAAGCTACAAAAAATCGATGAAATAATAATTCCTTCTTTTTGTTGTTGAAGTGAGTTGATATTCATCAATAGTATAGAATGGAATAGCTCTTTATTGTGCACCAAAAAATACAAAAGAGAGAAACATACAAAATAAAACTTAGAGACTAAATGATACACAAAGGCGGCCTTATCGCCAAGTCTACGATCTCTTCTAGGCAACCTTATGTTATGGAACAAAAGTCATCGAAATATTGTGCAAAGGTGCTCTAAACATAAAACCTAACACTATTTTGGGATATTCAATATAATTTATCTACAGCGCAGTCAATTATTGTGCACAATCAATTAAAATATTAACAAATATCACACCTAATATTTATAATATTAAAGTAAGATACAACAAGGTGTTACCGCTTCGGATCAATTTTCGACTAACAACTTTATTGTGAACGAAACAATTTTAAATGCATTTATAATATACAAATATTACAGAACAACTAGGGAAGAGCCTATTCAACGAAAAATGAAGGGTACGGATTCAAATCTCGTCTTAGGTAAAATTTTAATCCCTTCTTGATATTATAAATGTGAAAGTAGCTCTGTCTGTCTGTCTATTACGCTTTCACGCCTAAACCATTGAACCGAGTTTGATAAAATTTTGTACAGAGATAGAGTTGACATTTAGGAAGTATACTTTTAACCGACTATATTAAAAAAAGGGTATGTTTTTACGCAAGTTAAGGATAATATGTGTTATTCAAATAATTCACGTGGGTGAAGCCGCGGGCGAGAAACTTGTCTTTCCATAAAAAAATGTAAAAATATCATAAAATTACTCACATTGGCATCTTTGACTAACTAGACATTCGTCATTTAAAAGGAGGAAAGTTTCTCAAATAAGAGCTTTTGGTAAACGTGGCTTTGGAAGATATCCAGTAATAAGAACTTAAAATCTACATCACATTGGTTATTTCTAAATTACAAAAAGGGAAGGTCCTTATTAACTCGTCTGTATTTTTTTCTACATAGATAACCAATTTTGATAAACCTTTTTTTAAAACTGTTGTTTCTCATCTGATTATAAAGTATTTCAATAAACAAAAGATCGAATAAAATTACATTTTGATTTGAATATAGAAAAATTAAGTCAGTTTTCACAATTTTGATTCGTTTTGATAATATTAATTATAATTATCTAAGAGTATGGGACTATATTTATCTAAACAAGGAATAGACAAAATTCTTATATCATTTTGATTTGACATTTTTTCTAACTTTAATTGATAATTTAAACTTGTTTTAAACTATTGTTATCTTTAAACGTAAGTAGAAGGCAAAAAACTTTAAATCCTATCAAATTATTTTTATGTAACTTTTCTACAGACTTTTAATATATACCTAGCGTAATTTAATAAGCGTACAGAAGAATTACCACCAATAACAATAAAGTATCTCGTATATTGTTAGTTAAACACAAATGCAGTGTTATATTTTTATAGACAAAATGAATTAATTAATTTCAATAAAAATCTATATTATAGAATAAATTTTATATATTTTTTTCTATTTTAATGGTACATAACAAAGAAAAAGATTATAAGTTTCAAACAAAACATTCATATTACATCTAGATAAAAGTCAGGTAAAGTTTCTTTCTTTGACGAGATAAATTAATCTTAAGTGTATAAAATGCAATAAAGATAAATATATTTGCCAAGAACCATTACTTTAGTATTCTTTGTTGTGCCGAGCGTAACAAACCGTGTTTACATCGAAAAATTAAATAATCAACATTAATTTCAATTATATGTTGAGACAATATTAATATATAAAGGTCAACGATTCTCGCGTAGAAATCTTAAAATGAACGAGTATCAGTTACCAGTGAACGAGTATTAAATTTTCATTGATTTAATAGTGTAATAATTAATTAGTAATACATTAATTATTCAGTTTTGTTTGAATATTGTGCCTCGATAAGAACGTTTCGTTAATCATGAATGAGATTGTCGGTCAATACAACATCAAACAATATTTCGCTGTAGCTACAAAAGGTAAGTTTTTTTTTACAAAAATACTACATTTAATATTTAGTTATTTTATAAATTTAACTAAAAACTACTAGTTGGTGCGTTTTAATGTAATTTAGAGCACCTTTGCAAAACATTTCGTTGACTTTTGTTCCATACCATAAGGAGACCTGGAAGAGATCGCTGACTTGACAAGGCCGCCTTTGATAAATGATACATATTTAGTTTCATGTGTAAATTGTATATAATATTTGTTTATTTTGTATTTTTTTTAATACTTAAAAATGACAAATATTTTATTTTTCTAAGGATGTCAATATTTTATGCGTAATTAAGTTGTTTATTTTTTATTAGATGTCAACATGATTTGTAATTTATCTACAGATTTTGACGAAATGACCGAAAAAATGACCGAAAAATTTTTGTCTCACACTTTGCTAATCATTGCTTAATTTGTATTTACCGAATCGATTTTCATAAAATGTGACATTTTCTATTCTTTTTTTTTTAAAAATCAATTCATATATTACAGAATTTCTTAATTACAATCAATCTGTATATCTTTATAAATCGAATCGAAATAAATAAACCGGAAAAGTGCTAGTTGGAATCGCGCATGAATGGCTATGTTCATTGTAATAACAATTAATATAAATTTCAAACATTTTTCAAATTCAACTATCTAGCTATCACGGTTCATGAGATACAGCCTGGTGACAGACAAACAGACAGATGGATAGCGAACTCAGTAACAGGATTCCTTTATTACACCTTGGGTACAAAACACTTAAAAAAAGAATAAAATATATCTATACAAATGATTAAAATTATGGCTTGACTTTATGTAATAATCTAAAATAACAGCTTTCCTCTAAATGCACATTAACAAGTTACATATACCAAAACAACATTTTTTTTAAATTTTCGTCTGTCTGTCTGTTTCCTAACCTCTTATCTGGCTACACTGATTTTGCTTTCACTGACAGACAGCTATTTAAATAAAGAACGTCTATTTTAGAAATGTGTAAAACAAAAGAATTAAATAAAAACACGGACAAAGTCGCGAGGACAGCTATTTGATGTTTTTTTATGTTATTAATATTATGTGTGTTTTTTGGGCTACATATCATGGATATTCCCAGATTTGGGCTCAAAAACCCTCGAACATGACATTTTCACAACCCTAAAAATACCCCAGTAAAAACCTGCTTCTATTAAGTCTTACGTAGTTTTTTTCACAAAATAAAACATAAAAATGATGAAAGGCATTAAATGCTCCACATTCATCGCTGCCGACCATGCGGAAAAAAGCAACAAAGAGCGGAGAACAAAAAGTAAACCCCATAACCACGAAGCCTAGATGTTAAATCGGTCAGTTTAGTTTTTAAATGTCTAAAGAACCCTCCAACTATATAAGAGTATTTAGTTATCTTCTAATTTTATATATATTTTAGTTTTATATTAAATCGCCTCTGTGGTGTAACGGTACAGGTGTCGCCTGTTAAGACCGTTAGCCGCGTGGGGTCCCGGGTTCAATTCCCAGGTCG
>DVZL01002821.1:0-14849 GCA_018236625.1 Lasaia peninsularis
GCTTGCCAACGGTGAAAGAATTTTTAAAATCGGTCCAGTAGTTATTGAGCCTATTCATTACAAACAAACAAACAAAACAATATTACCTCTTTATAATATTAGTTTAGATTCATAAACCATAATTTGGTTTGTGTGAATGTAACACTAAAAACTAAAAACTCATTTATACATATTATTATTATTGAAGGTCACTGCACTTTGTAAAAACAGTTCATTCTTATATTTTTTATACATAGTTCACCAGATTATTCTAGTAATGTTTCAAACAGGTTTTTTTGAATTAGGTAATTGGGTAAATAAACTCTCATAAGATCAAAACCATGTAGGATATGCGAATTAAAGATTTTTAGGGTTCCCTAGCCTTTATAATGTCTGTTTTCTGTGTAGTTTTAATTGCCATAACATTAAGTAGACTGAGGTTGATACTATTATGCACTCTCGATTTAGTCGAGAGTATTAGGTCACATGATGTGAAAGGTAGCAAGTCCCTCCTTATATCGGACACATCCAATCCTAGGCGACGTTATATCTTTCGTATAGACTGGAAAAACTAATAGAACAAATTGCCTTACCTGGTAATCGAACCCAGGACCGCGTACGTCTATGTCGGACATCGACTATGTTTGACCACAGGCGATTTTATATAGTATGTTATGCATATTAATATCGCTCTAAATGTAATTCTGGGACTAAAACTTGGCGTTTGGCTTTAGATTTTGAACAATTATTTTCGTCACAATCTGCAAATTCCAAATTAAAGAGATTGTATCAAACAAATCCATTCTGGTGTTGATCAGTTATGCCCGCATGCGAAACATTAGCTTTACTTTGTGTCCGGTTGTACGGAACTCTCGGGTTCTACTCACCGCCGCAGCTTTCCGTTTTTTAAGTTCACTTATACAATTACCATCTTTACGTAATCACCGCATTAGTGCTTGCATAATTTCTGTGACATAAACTTGTTTTCTTAATTCGCATTCCCAAATACACCCACGTGTGAAAAATGTCACTTGACAACTTTTCTTTGTTATTTTAACGTAGGATAAAATAAATAAATATCTCCACGCTCATATCCCCCAAAAGCTTGGGCAGTGGTACGTAAGCAACCACCCTTAGCCGACGATGTTAAGCTCCATGATGTGACAGGTGCTAAGTCCGTCGACATATAGGGTACAAATTCCGGGTTACCTTGCGATGTTTTCCTTCACGTTACAGCAGTCAGCACTCAGAAAATCTACTTAACTTAGAAAAAGTCTTTGGTATATGACGGGGTTCGAACCTGGACTACCAATGTAGAAGCCCGAAGAACCTACCTGTGTTACGGCCACCGAGGGTCTTAGCACAGGTAACATACTAATAATATAGTGCGTTGCTAACATAAGGCGCGACGCATGTTAAGTCTCGTCTGTTATCAAAGATGGTAGCCATAGTACCTTCACGCCTATTGTTCCCCAAGGGGTAGATAGAGGTGGGCTATTATATCTACGACAGTTAAATAGTCCAGTAGATATACTAGAACACCCACGATTAGCCAAGGTACAAAGTACAAGGTGGTAGCTATAGACAAGATAAAAATCTGAACTCTTACGTGTCGACTGGCGTTTAGGCGCTTGACCCATTTATTAAAGGAGCCCTAAAACAAGCGCGGGGAAAGGGCCCTCCAAAACATGGCTATGCCTAATAAAAGTACGTGACCGGTAGTAGTAAATTTAGTATTCACTTAGGTATCTATCCATTGATTAATCACTATATCAAAGTTACGACATGATAATTTAGGAAGGCCTATGTTCAGCAATGGACTGTAAAACATCCCATACGATTAGAATGACAGACATGCATGTATATAAACATTTAAAAAAGACAAAAGTTATTGAGCGATGTATCAACGCACAGTCACAAATCCTAAGGAGCTGAAATAGGGGTTAAAAATTTGTATAAACTAAAAATAGTTCCATGGTTATAGTCCAAATATCTTGCCAGACTCAATTCAGTAAGGTAATAGATCGCATAAATTCAATTGTTGATAAATATTTCATGTGCGTTTTGAGGAATATTATTGTCTTCAATTGTGAAAGTACTCTTCGTGGTTCCCCGGACACAAATTAGCCGTGAAGTGAAAACCGGAGACAAGCGTTTAGTAATTTTAGAAAATAAAAATAAAAACCAACTAAGCGCAAATAAAATTATCTCACAGAGGGTTCCGCACCATGAAAATTTAATTATGTATTGTATTTTTTTAATTTAATACCACAGAATATAAAAATACGACGATTTCAGAAACAATCGTCATATTTATACTGGTATTCATTCCGGTAGACTTGCACATAAAGTCACACATCTGTGGTAACTATAGGCCACGGTTGTGTCTTAACATCAGGAGACCCGTCTGCTTGTTGTATTTTCTGACCTTATTTAAATGTATGAGTCAATACTCGTCAATACATTATATGTATACGATATTGTATTTTTTAGTACTGACAGAAACAATCTAATCGATATATAGTTTATAATATGACAGACTTTAAATATTATTACAACCGAATAATGACGCAGAATTACTAAGCTAAAGCCCTGTTAGGAAAAATCAAGGCTTAACAGTTTAATTGTTATAATGGAATAAGACATTCATAAAATAGATTGTCGTGACAACGAGTTGAACCTTTCCACTCTACAACTAGTCTGCTAGCTCTTAACTTATGCAGTCTTGTTCCCCTGAACCGTTGTGTTTGTATAAAGAAATTAACTAATGTGGAGAGGGCTAGTCAAGTACTTATGTAGGAATGGTGATAATCGATACTCCCTGCTTACCGGAGACCTGGCGTGAATATATGTGTATTTGTTGGTCGATAATTTTTAATATAAATTGAACTTCTAACTTGAAACTTCACGTTCCTCTTATGCCACGGAACCCTAAAGATAGCACAGTTTAAAAAGAAATAAAACAAATGACTGTTGCTAAATAGATATCTACTTCCTTACTTATTTTGGTTTGTTTAACGACGTAATAAAATTTAACGTTTAACTATTGTTTATTTATTCACGAAGCGTACTCATAATGTATTCTCAGTTTGCTAACTCGACTTTGTAAGTGTTGAATAAATAACCCGATTGCCTACGCCTGCATCCATCGGTAAACTATAGTAATTTTGCTTCTACGGAACCCGTTTCGATAATAAAAGATACCATGTCTACATACTTCGTTAAAACAAATGAATCAAAAATGACGTACTCGTTGGTCTTGTCACCCGTGTTGGTCCGGGACCATGTGTAGAATAGACCATCTGTTTCCCTGCCAAGTGGCTCGTCCGTCAACGTCAACAAGTCCGTCTTAGTCTATCCCAGGTAACGTTAGAACAAGTTGCTCTACCCGGAAATCGAACCCAAGACCTCGTGCTTCGAAGACAGATGCCGACTCCACTCGACCACAAAGGCGATTAATCTTTTTTTATTAATAGCAATTTCCCGGGGATTGTAAAGATCATAGAAAGTGATAGTTTATTATGATCGACGAAAATGTTATGTTTTTAACATTTAGAGAAAGTTCTCACGTTTTCGCGTGGAAGTAATAAAATTTATTTAATTGACTGTTAATACGTTATGCCTCATTAGCTTACGCATTATTTGCTTTACCATTAATATTTTTCCCTTTACTTAGCTTAATTTAACATAATGTTGTATAAATAATTTTACTTTTTTAGTACTAACAAGCCCATTATTCTAATCTAATTATCATCAATTTTTTATTCTTTAATAATCATTTGAATAAAAATAATCTTAAAAAAATAACATGACACTTCTAAATAATGGATTTTTCTCTGTGATTTGATACGAGTATTGACACGCAGTCGCCATGTTTGTTTAATAATTGGTGGATTTTATAAATTAAAAAAATGGGAAATATTTGATTTTTTGTATTGAGTAGGTTTTAAAACCTACGAAACGATTTGGAGAAATATTTAACCAATAGAATCCTATATTATGCTAGTGCTAGTGACCCAAACAGTACCCAAGTGTTTCTGTGTAGGTATAGTCTATACCTACTCAGAAACACTGGAGTTACAAATTGTTAACTATACAAATCTTAAAAATAAAAATATGTATGTGATACGGGATGAAAGATACTAATATTATAAAAAGGAAATCTTTGGAATGCAATACATACATATAATATAATTTATACATCAGTATACGACCAAATAGCTCGAGTATTATCCGAGGGTGTTCTCAGGAATCTACGAAACCGGCGTGTTTGTATGAATAGAGTAAGAAGTAAATAGGATTTGATGGAAGCTAGGCAAGTATGTGGAAATCGTGAAGCTTGGCACTCGACACTCTGCTTACCGCGATAGCAGCTCGCGTGAAGATATATGAGTTTGTATTAAAACACGTTTCTTTCTATATCATTTCATACGATTATTACAAAATGTGGTTAGATGTTCAATCATATTTAGTGGTAAAAATGATCTGCGTCTTATTGCGGTATCATCATTACATGCTACCACCTCGATTGACTATGGTTGAAGTTTAAATTGCATATTTTGTTGGATACCCTAACCTTTATTCGTGTTCTTCAATAGAAATTACCGCCTCATAGACCGAGATCCATGATAATCCAGACCTTAGACTTACTAATTTTTAATATTTACCGTCGTATCTTACCGCCTTACTTTCATAGATTTAATTCTACGTTTTCGTTATATAAACTTAAACTTTATACATGATAACATGATAAAACTATAAGATGCAAGCTGAGCAACCAGCTCTCTCCATTTTCATCCAAGGTCACCTATTTTTTACACCTCAGTATTTATTTATTAACTAGCTGTGCCCCGCGACTTCGTCTGCATTTTTATTTAATTTTTTTTCTACGTATTTTTCCAGGATAAAAAGTATCCCAGTTTATGCCCAGGATAATAAGGTATAATTATTCTAAGTTTCATCGAAATCGAACCGTTAGTTTTCACGTGATGCCTGAACATACAGAGAGACAGACACAAATTTTTTCAATCATATGTTTAGGTTTGGTATCGATCCAGTAACACCCCCTGCTATTTATTTGTTCAATATTTTTAATGTACAGAATTGACCCTTCTACAGATTTATTATATTATGTATAGAAAATGTATAGATTAAATTGACAAATGGATTTTATCAGGAGAGCTCTGTGTATAAGTAGAACCGTCATAAAATAAGAAAATTCCCAGATCACACGTAATTATATAATGTTGTAGTTGTGTTAAGCAAACATGTGATTTGAGACTTTTGTTGTTTTTTACCCAAGGTTTGTATGCTATTTTGCCGCCCGATTGTGTCACAGAAAAACTTTTGCCAATAGACGAAGCCGGGTTCAGCTAGTATTATATATTATATCAACAAGGAATTATTTAGCCTTAACCACACAACCATGTTTGGTTAAGATTAAATAAATGAGTAAAGCTTAAATGAGCAATGGTAGCTCTCCATACATAATTTTAGTTACATCCAATATTAGCATCTATGAATTAATTATATCTAGTTTAATAGAATGTCTTTCACAGATTCTGATGATATAAGAATCATAAATATAGGATTCCAGGTTATTAAATTATTCTTTGTAGAAGTTTTATAGGTTATGTCATTATCAGCCATATTTATTAAATTTCTTGTTGCTAAAAACAACTTATCAGTACCTAGGTATAGAAAACTGAGGAAACTTAATGGTCGTTAACGATTACGCATGTTAAGCAATGCGGGACGTGTTTAATACGGCAGTTAAGTACCACACAATATCTTGTTTCTGCACGCGTTGGTGGCAAGATTTGTCATTATTATAGAGGCTTTTGTTACGAGCTGTTGAAATTGTTGAAAAAAACGGTGGCAAACAATATCCAAAAACAGGACAGTATCGGAATCCTTAGGCACACACGAGTTACAAAGATGTAATAGGTATTAAAGTCCATAAACAGTTAAAGTCAAGTATTTAGAAGCAAAAACAAAGTCCTTGGGCAATCCGGGTCAAAAAAATAACGAAAATAGGAGAAAACGTAATGAATACACACAGAACTCAACGAAGCGCAAGCGAAATGCAATGCGAGTATGGAGGGTATAGGTAATCTGTGTTATAAAAAAATGTCCGTCAAAATGCATAAGAATAGGGTGGCGCCACATTAGCTACAGGGTTTTATAACTCGGCGTAGGTACTTAAATTGCTACATTCACACCATAGTTCATATCATACCCTATAGACTTACACTAGCGCCAATCTGGAAGGTTTTTGAACTGTTATTTATAGCAACAGCTGGAAACTGTTTTAGTTTTTCTCCTATTGAGATGTTACTCCTCCTTACTATACTCTCCATAGACGGGAAGAATGTCAAACGTCATATTTTTTGACAGCTCTCAATGACAGTCTTTTAGTCAGCGTCCTTTATTTTTATTACCTATTTACCGTATATCGTATTTTTTTGTTTCAAATACATTTAAAACATTGTATTGAAAGGGAAAATAATAGTATTATTCGCAATAAAATATGATTCAGTCTTTATAACATCAAAAAATATATTTTTCTATCGTTGGAAAAAATAGTTATTTAGGATCGCAACCTTAAAACTACAATGATGGCCACTACGGGGAATGAATTTACATATTTTAATTTTTAATTTACTACTTTTTTACCTGGAGTTCTCTAAATATGAATGAAGTATCGAAATGCCTCAAAAAACTTTTTATGATTTTTGGTTGTCTTGAAATTTTAAGACGCTTTTAATGTCTTAAACTAAAAATCTGCCATAGCTCTTTGCAAACGTTCTTTGAAGGCAATTATCATGGGTGTATAAAGGTATATGTAGAATATGGGTGTATAAAGGTTTATTCAATCCTTTAGATATCAGCTCTTAATAATATAATATCATATTTTTATGTCGCTTCATGACGATACAAAATTATATTGTCTTGAGGAAAATTCATTGACACAGACTATAAATAATTACTACGATTGTGTATTACTCTTTTTTCAGCGAATACAAGCACTTGTTAGTGAAGGTATTGCTCGTGGTTACGTGAGACCTCTAACACGCATTACTTTTGGATTATCCGACGTATCGCGAGCTTACAAATTAGTCGCTGAAAGCCGCCACCGTGGACGTGTACTTCTAGATTTTCAGCAAGCTACCTATCAGCAAGATAATGTACCCAGGTGTGTGAAAGAATATTTGCATCCACCATTCTCAAACTTTCCATGAATGTAAAATTATCTCTGTAGATTATTCTAAATATCCACGGTATATCACATACCAGTTGTTCGTTTGGGTTTTTAAGAAGTTTGCAGAAACAACTGCGAAAAAAAATTAAAAAAAAATTATTAAAAAATTTGTAAATTGCCGTGAATGTCACTGCTAAATGTAACTAGTTCAGGATGTTCTACTGGAGCTATCATGTATAATGTCTTAGGGAGACATCTTAGGATTCAGTGCACGTACGTTCATTTCATTGGTGAGGGAATGCTCTTAATGCTTAACAGAAAGGGGGCCGGCATCTGAGGAATCCTTAGTATACAGTTATATTGCTGGGTTCCCTGGCGTTTGGTAACAATTGACGTTGCTGAACCATTTGTGAAAAAAGAAGCAGAAATTAGGAGTGTTTAAAGCCAAATTAATTCTTCAGATATTATACCAGATTTCAAAATATTTAAACATATACATTAAGCATTGAAATATAAAAATATAAGGTTCTTTTATTTTTGTTTTAGGTTTTTGTGTTCTCCGGAAATGTGCCATGTGGTATTATGTGATAATGTGATTTTTGGAATAAAACTGATTGAAAAATTAATTAAGCTGGGAGCGAGAAAAATAATTTTGCAATTACCAGAGCAATCCAATTTGATCGCTCTTTATTTAATGTATGTTTGTATTTTATGATTACGGTAACTTCAATTGAGTTTTACTTTAAATAGATTACTGAAACATGTTATTTTTAGATTCTGGGAAAAAAGTGGTGTACAAACAGAAATATTATATGGAAATGTTATTGATAAAACCAACGTTATAAATAAATTAAAAGCTTGTAACTCAGAAGAAACAATTGAGAGCATATTTGTAATATTGACAAAATGTTATAATGATGACGTCAATAATATAATTAAAAACTTATCTAATGAATTACAAATTCTTTGCACTAATCCAAGGTGGGTATATAAGACATTGTTTCTGTGATCAAGCATAGTCGGTATCTAACTTTGACGCACTAGGTTATATTTCCGATTAGGGCAACTTGTTCTATAAGTTTTTCTTTTCAATTTATCTGCGAAAAATAACGTTACCTAAGATTGGATTTGTGCAAGATATGGTAACGGACTTGCTACCTGTTACCTCCTGGGACCTAATGCCTTCGGCCTAAACCTGTTTGGTTTTTATAAATAAGTATTTCTTACCATCACGAAATTTGTTTCCTATGTCCCTTCCCATTGTAGTAGTACTAATTTAATTGCTAATTTCTAAAAAGTTCTATATTTAAAAAAAAATTCTTACTTATAAATAAGATCCAATTTTTCATACAGCATATAAATTAAAAAAAAAATGTTTTTCTTCTTTGAAAAGGAAAAATTCGGTAGTCTAGTCTTTTGGACACCCATTCCGGTTATTCTGGCAATTTCGCTATTTACGTTAGTCCCAGTTATCAGTTTGATAACAATAAGTTTTTTTGAGTGCTCTTACCGTGAAGGAGAACTTTTTGACGAAAGTTGGATTTGTGTATTTCAATTGGAGCTAATATAGGATTGGCCCTGGTTTCTTCTCTGGGTTATAAAAGTCAGATGGTAGTCGGTCTGTGTAAAGACTGCCGTCTTTGTCAAATCTTTAGATATAGAAGACCAACGCTGATATCGTCTCATACAGAATAATGCTAGGACGGAGAAGAAAAAGAAATAGATAAAATAGAATATATTAGAAATATATAATAAGATTATATAAGAAGAAATCATAGTTTTATTAATAAAATCAACCTTATATTTTGAGGGAATTATTATAGAAAATCAGTTCCACAAGATATAATCGTATTTTTAACAGTATTTAATAAATTAAAATAATGTTATTTAATAATATAATATTAATAAGAAAAAAATATTACCCAGACATTTAGTTGTTGTAAGAACTAGCGACAAGATAGAAGACTCTGGAAGTATATTAACTAAAAAGTCTGAAGGAATTATTTATGTAAGCCTGCCAGCATTCCTTAAGGTAATAATTAACGTTTTATATTTTAAACATTTTTGATTATTTTGATTAATTTTAGCGTAAAAAATAATAAGGTTTAATATAAATTAAGTCGATATTTAAAGTTTAATCTATTTCTCTACATCTCTCATATTAATTCAGTAAAAGTATTCATTAATTCCTAAAGAGACGGCAACATAACAACGAGACCTGTAATACTACAGCAGTCCGTGGACGCTGCAGATCTTTTTCGATCAAAAAAGCCTCGATTTATTCTCGATTTCCTCGCTGTAAAAATAAATAACAATAATTTGTATGGTAAAATTTCAGATAGCTGATAAGGAAACCAGTTTTGGTACTAAAGCAATATCTTTGAACAATATAATAAACTTTATAGTAAAAGCTATTTGTTTAGAGCAATCGGAAATAACGAAACACCATAAATTTGAGCCCCGAAAACACACATCTCTGTTACAACAGCTAGAAAAAGTAGCTGGTAAGTATTTTTACCACACTAAATATACCCCACATAATATTTTAATATTATATATGATTAAATCTGTTAAATATTTAGGATATACTTTGATCTTGACTGACGCCTAAGCAAATTAAAAAAAATCTGTGATGGTGAATTGCAATTTTGTTTGTTCCGATTTCTAAAACAGTGCCTCGGTAGAAAGAAAATTAAAACTCACATCAATCTTTATGATAATATGAAGAATTCACAATCATAGTGGAAATTTTAATGATTAAAAATGTATTTTTTAGAAATGAATATCACAAACGTTACTAATCCAGAGACTACATTAGCGGAACTTATTATCGATTTGTCGAAACTAGACACCATTGCTGCATATTTGAATAATATCTACAAAATTTGTATACCAAAAGATGACCTGCCATCATTAACCTTACAGCAGTAAGTAAAATTCAAGATAATTTATTTTTGACCTATAAGACGGCCAAAACAATAGTAGATTAGTAGCCAAGGGCTGTAAGACTTCAATTGGTTCAATTTTGGTTTTTATGACATAGTTTTATATCATTATAAAGTACATCATATACAGTACCTATAAGATTTATTTTATAATATTTACATATAGTTGGCTTAGTTACTTAAAGTTACTTTAGTCATATGTTATGTTAAATTTACCATAATATCACATTTTGATAATGACAGAAGCTTGTCTTATTACCTAATATGGACTGAATCTTAACATAATCTCAACTTATTACACTACTCCGCAAGAACTTTGATATTATTGTTTTTAAAAACTTGGGTAGCCTCACTAGGCTGACACACCTGACCACTGTACACACCTGGGACTTCCATTTTGTTAATCCAGGTTCCAATCCTGCTAAGTACCAGAGTTTTTCTAACTTGAGTACTTTTTCTGAATGCTCTTATGGTGAAGGAAAACATCGTGAAACTCGGGATTTATGCCCGAAATAGCGACTGTCTTGGTCTGATGGGACCTAATATCGTCTGCTTATCGTGGGTGCACCTTTAGAAATTAAAAGTTAAAAAAGTTTAGAAATGTTTGTTCGGTATAACTATATTTTTTTCTGTTACTCGGATTTTGCCTTTGCGGCGGTTCATTACACCCCTTTTTAAGAATTATTTACTTAATAAAAGTATTCTTTTTCAGGATAGAGCACTTAGAAAGCTATTTCTCATCGATTCAATATGCCGAACCAAAAAGATTGGAATCATTTTTCAGATGTGTAGAAGCAGACGAACTTTTGGCTACTACAGAAATGATATTTTTACCAACATTATTCAACGATACGACTACTGTAAGTTTTATACCAATTTGATAATTAAAAGGTTTGATGTTTGTTTATAATTTTGAGATAACAAATAGATGCGACCTATATATCATCTGGTCAGTGTACTTTATGTATAATGAAGGTACAACATAATTTTAAACAATGTTATTACTATGTTATAAGACAACACATTAATCCTCATTCACATTTATGTATCGTGTTGTGTTGTGATGCATCAGAATGGTATCGGTTTCATACATTTAATTAGGTTACGTTCACATTTCTCTGATGCAGTTTGTTGTGAAGGTTTATGTTGTGCATCATAAGCAATCCCGGTTCACGTCAGAGCTGGTGTCAAAAACAATAAAAAAAGCTGCACGATAAAGATATGGATAAAACTGACTTGTTCTTTCTAAGTTCTCATGTTATAAAAAACCAAAATTCGAACAGTGTAAAATAAAATTAAGTGCTCATGTCATAAAAAAACCAAAATTCGAACAGTGCAAAATAAAATTAGATTTGCACACTTCTATATCACAAGTGAAAATATGCATACTTACTTAAATCACAAGACCAAATCTACAGAACACCAATAAATGTGACTCAACAGATTTTTCTCAACCCCAATAACAAAGATTACAATCATAAATAATTAACACGTTCAGGTCCATGCTGTCATTTCCAAGTCCATCAACCATTATTTCTCAACCGCAATAACAACCTACGTACACAGCACTAATGGAATCACAGATATTGGAATCGGAACGACCGAATTCTTATTTCTCGGAATATTATGCTAATGTATAATTTTCTGAGGAAGATAATTAAAAATAAAAAATTTTGCTTAAACATACATCAGGTCTTTTCCTTTGTCCTTTGTTTGGTTAGTGAAATTTAGTCCGTATTTTTTTAAGCGATGAATTAGACATTCTAAAATATTAATGAAAATTTTCAGAATCTCTCTTTTTCTGTTTACGGGAGGAGCCCAATATCTTCTCCTTTTCTTTGTTTTATTAGAAGCGTTGCCAAAATCAATTATTGTGTAATATCTTCTTCAAAATTAGAATCTGAAACGGATGATCCTTGAAAAAACGTTGCGAATGTATGAACTCTCTGAAAGCCAAGATGGAACTGATAAAGAAATGCATAATATCACGTCAATTCATACAAATGTAAACAGTATCCATCACGATAGAGAGCATCACACCGCAACACAGTCAGTATCCAAAGTTATAAGAAAAACTAATGTTTAAAACAAAATCAAGTCAGTATCCAAGTTATAAGAAAAACTAATGTATAAAACAAAAAGAAAAAATATATTTATGTTGGAATACCTTTTGATATTAATTAGTCGGTGCGTGTGACTATTGCTGAGACTCCGCTGACCGTCTCTCTGTCTGTCACTTGATTGTATCTCATGAACCGTGATGGCTACGAAATTGAAATCTTCACAGTATATGTATTTCTGTTGCCACTATAACAACAAACACTAAAAACAACATAAAGGTAATATTTAATTGAAGTGATTCTTTTTGTAGTTTTTACAGATAATGTTATACTTGCACTTGACCGGTTTATCCCTCACCCATCCTCAACAATGATTTTAATTAACTATTGTTAATCACAATTTTTAGCATATTTTAAAATATCTGTTTTAGCGAGACGATGAATTTGACGGTAGTCAGAAGATCTTGTGCATTGTACCAGGAGTAGAAGGTCTTAACTTGAGGTTTAAAGAACTATGCGAAGGCTTAAAATTGCCTGCACTGGTTTTACAACCGGGTCTGGAAAACCCTAATGAGTCGTTAAGGGATATAGCAAAAAGATATGCTTTAATCCTATTGGAGAAAATTGAAATAAAACATAACTTTTATCTTCTTGGTTATGAGAGTGGCGTCATGGTGGCACTAGAAATGGCATCCATCTTGGAAAGTAAAGGTATGTTTGTGGCTTCAAATTTGGCTCCATTATTTATACATAGTTTACTCTCTTCGCTTTACGCATTTTTCATGGGATGTTGTTTTTCTAGGTCTTACAGGTACTGTGTTTTGTCTTGGAGGGTCGCCTTCCGAAATTCAAGCCTATTTTGATGATAAATTATCTGAATTTCACACAGATACAGCTTTACAACTAGAAGTTGTCAGACATATGTATAAATTATTTGTAAACGATGGAACTAAGGATTTAGATATTGTCTTGCAAAATTCCACAACTTGGGAAGAGAAAGTCAACGCTTGTTTACAATGTATACATGGACGTATATTGCACTCGAAACAGTATGCACAAGATCTCATCAACGGAGCTTACGCAAGACTGTTGCAGGTTCAACGATATCAGTCACAACTTACTCCCCTTAATTCAACTTTAGTAGCTCTTTACTCTCATTACTCATTCAAAACAAATCTCATTTCATCGAATCTGTATAAATTTTCACAAAAGCCTGTTATCTCATACAAACTGAAGGCTCCACTTCCATTCGCTGCTCAAGAATTACGTTGTGCCGCCATTATTAACCATCACTTAGACAGTGACATATTGGAAGCCTATAAAAAGCGAAACATTTGTGAAACGTATCTGTTAAATGCTGACACAAATATGACAGATGCCACGGACGACTTTAAATAATATTATTCGGGTATAGAGGGTATCTAGAAATTTCAAATACAATGAAAATGCAAATAGTTTTTTTGCTTTAAGTATCAAAAATATCCCTTGTTTCGGTTTTTGGGTGATTTAAACATGCAGTCGACTTTAGATATCAATATCAATTCATTATGTAAGCTAGATGAAATGTATTATGCAATTGTTTTCGATCGGAGAGTCGCGGTCGAGCATTTTTCACGATAACTTTAACCTTTACAGCGCGCGTAGCCTAATCAATAAGAACCCCTCTTGCTCTTATTCATTAGGCTATGCTAAGAGTAAAGTTAAAAGTTAGTAAAACTATAAATCATCACAAGCTACAATTTTTTGCTCACAATTATTTTTAATAGTACTTTTTTAATTAGCAAACTTTAGTAGTTTCAAATCAAAATAGTGCGAAAGGCTTAAAGAAAACTTTTCACACTATTTTAATTTGAAACTAGATGTAACTAAAATATATTTTATTCCTTCAGTATTTATTTTTAATTATAAGTATAATGTATGATTGTAATTTGTTACGCAGAAGTTTAATAATAGGTTATTGAAATAAAAGAATATATTGTATTTAGAAACATTAATCCATTTGACAAATGGTTGATTTATATATCAAACATAACTTTATGGAACACGTGAAGTAAGTAATCTGAAGTGTTTTCAGACTTACCAGCAATTGATGGTTGTCTATAATTGATTTATGACGAACGCCAATCAAAAACTGAGGTGGAAAAGGCCTTTTCATACATTGATTACATTTGAAGCACTTTCAAGGACGGACAATATTATCGTCATCAATATTATTGTTTCCTGATGTTTTTGTAGTTCAATATATACTTATTACCTTGCAGCACACAAAATTAATAAATAATAATTATCCTGGACAAATTACTTAAATTCGTCTAACCTCAGAGAGATCCATTGATAGATACCCTTATATAGATACTCTCATATAATATAATATATGCTCTAACAAACAGTGTAAGTGTATCGTGAAAATGCTACTGACCTACTCATACATATGTGTATGGACATATTTATTTTTACCAATAACTATTTTATTACAATAAAATTATCATCGAAAACAATTTATCAAAAAACAATAAAAATCGAAAGGACGTTGTATATCAGTCTAAATTTAATATTGTTTTTAAGAGGAAGTTTCGGATTTTTCGAAAAAAATGCATTCGTTCGATTGCGTATTGTACCTTTATTATAAGAGATTTAGCTATAAAATTCATAAGTAAGATACCT
>DVZL01002822.1:0-14848 GCA_018236625.1 Lasaia peninsularis
TAGGTCATCGAGTGGATTCTGATACTTATTACACGAATACGAGTTATTCGGATACACTTCTCGAAAAGTTAAGTCTAGAACCAAAACAATCATTATCTGAGACAGAATCTAGCAGTGAGGTTACTGTAAAAAAGGTAAACAATAAAACTTTTTATGGGATAAGACAGCGAACAAACACATATCTCTTTATTTATTAATTTAACTATTTACTGTACACAAATCCACACAACAATATCAATCACTGAATAAAATAGGTAGTACAAAGGGCAAGCTTATCTCCAACAAAAGAGATTTCTGCCAGATAACCCGTAAAAAAAGAAATGTTAAGAAAGACGTAAACAGCTGACCTGCTGATAGTGATAGATAGTGTATTTGCGTCGCAATATGGCGACTGATCTGGTCATCGTCTGAGATTGGATTTGTGCCCGACATTACGACGGACTTACCAACTGTCACATCATATCGTCCTAATATCGTCGGCCAATCGTCGGCTAATGTAAATACCTCTGCCTGCCGCTTCCGGGATATGCGCGTTACGATATTTTTCTTACAACTAGACGACGTACAAGCTGACAAAATGTTTATTAAGTAAATGCAATTGAAGGCGTTAGATTGGGAAAAAAATACCATTGAATATTTAATCAATTTCCTTGATTGTCTCTTACTTTAATATCATGAAACTTAGAAGTTGTAATTCTAATCTCTTAAACAAATCTTCTAATTTTTAGGCCAACAGAAACAGGTTTAGAAACATACTCCATAATTTATCCCTATGGAAAAGGAAAAAGAAGGACGTCATAGAAGAATTGGATGAAAGCGAGAGTTCAACAGAAGTACACGGGCAATCAAAAGAGCCAACGTACAAACAGAACATTTTGAATTACAACTTGCATGGTCAGGAATTTTTTCATCCAGTCCCTGTAGCATACAACCGTCATATTGATGGATTTCCTTATGGCCATAAATACAACCCTCATAATCTTGATCATTGTCATGGGCACCCTTATCATACACATCTTCACTCTCCAAAGCCTCAGATGTTGCCACATTCTAATTGTTATCCATGTTTCAATCAAGCACAAGCGCCATTTTGTTTAAAGGAAATTGAAGTCAAAAGTATAGCAACACAAAGTGAACGTAAAGGCTCGATTTTAAATAAATTGGCGCAAAAAATGCAACAGCCTCAGCCTCAACGTCAAACTGAGCCGATAATCAATGAAAGACCTGGTAAGTTCAGCTGGAAAAGCTTCCAAGAGAAAGCCAAACAAGGTCCAGATGCGTTTGAAAATTTTGGCTGGCAAACTCGTAAACGTCTTGCCCAAAAAGATATGAATATAAGGAATACTATGATAAAAAAAATGTTTTATAAAAAGAATCCGTTCTCTCCCAGAAACCTCATCGTGAGGACTCTATTGGGAAAAGACCCCTCAAGCTTCGGCAACCCCCCAAAAATGTATAAGCCTAGGATGTTTATATAATGTTTGTAGCATAATGTGAATGTTTTGTGATGTCTTCAAAAATAATGTACCTAACTGTTAATATAAATATAATATGGAAATATTTTTAATTTCTTAATTTTTACCCTATTAATATTTAAAAGCAAAAATACGTATTGATGGATATATGGATATTTGTTACTCTTTCACTTAAAAACTATTGAATGGCCTTTATTAAAATTTACAATAATATTATAGCTTATACATAAGAATAACACATAGGATAATTTTTAAGCGACTATATTAAAGATATTTTATAGTTCACGCGGGCGAGAGCTTTGTTAATTCACGCCGACGAAGCCGCGGACGGAAAGCTAGTTTGTTAATACAATTGTTTAAATTGTCGCTGCAGCAATAAACAAGCAAGTTGATTAATTTATCTCCACAAAACCTTAACCTTGAAATTGGACTACGACAAAGGCGAGCATCGACATAATAGCGAAGTATTAAATTTGTAAAACCCGGATTCCGTTGTAGAATAGGCCAACAGCAGCTGCCTTACTAGGCAGCTCGCAAAAGGCTAGCTCAGGGTCTATTGTCACCAATATCGTGATATTGACTAGGTGCTAGAGTCTTGCAAAAACTCGCCCGGATTGGTACCACCGCCTTACCTATTCCTGCCACAACAGCGTCAGTGCTCACCATTGTCGTGTTCTGGTTTGGAGGGTAAACTTACTCACGCAAGAGGTTTACCTCTCAGCCTCAGGTTGGCAACGCACCATTTACACCTTTGGTGTCCATAGGCAACGTGTATTTCTTACCATCAGGAAATCCGTATGCTTTTTACCTTCCAATATCATAAAAAAACGGGTTGTCCAGGTCCCTTGCGTAGGATAGACCATCTGCTGTTCTACTTGGAAGCTCGTAAAAGTCGAGGATAGATCAACTGGGTCAGGTCAAACATGACCACTAGGCACTGGTGGTAGAGTGCTGTGTAAATTCGCCTAGGTAGGGATCTACCGCCTTACCTATTCCTGCCGTAATATCACTGTCGTGTTATTCCGGAGGGTACAGTAGCCAGTTGAATTGAACATTAGCACTAACATCCCGGCAATAGAACGGCGAATCATCTACAATATCTACGGTGTCATAAGCGTCGGTTTCCTTTTACCATCGTATGATTGTTCTCTATCTTTTCACATAAAAAAATAAAAACCGGTCAATTGCGAGTCGGACTCACACACACAAGTCTCCGCACCGATATCTATAAAACATTACGTTGTATGGAAGCACCCTATAGGTAGTTATTTTATTGCCTACTTTTTAGTATTTGTCGTTTTAGCGGCAACAGAAATACATCATATCCGTAAATTTGGCTTTCTAGCTGTCACGACAGACAGACAGAAAGGTGAACAGCGGAGTCTTAATAATGGGGTTTTGAGTACGGAACCCAAAAACCATTTTAGTCAGAAGACAACGTTGTTCACGTTGAGTACTACAATTTAAAAAAAATGTAGGAAATGGATCAGGTAGGTACATGTTTTTTTTAACCATTGAAAGGAAAAAAAATCAGATGGATTCCCTGAATACACGTCACTTATAAATGGAATTTGACAATAGATAGCATTGTTACACGTTATAACCACAAGGAGAGTGGCGGCATATGGGCAAGACGTTGTAATGTTTAAACACCTAGCTGGAGTCCACGATATGGTTGATGACCTATGCTCGTCCCAGCAGATACCCAGTCGCGTTCAGTCCGGGCTTTGAAGAACGACGTGACCTATTCAGGGTGGGTTATATTTATATTGCATAAATAAGTTGATATTTTACCATGTTTTTGACCGCCTCGTTACATTACGTACACGCCTAGCACCACCTATGAACCGTGATTTCCAACGTGGATAGACATTTGTGTGATTAACATAAACATCAGTATTTGCGGGTCTGGGTGTTTATTAAATTTATTCCGATATATACTTAGGGGGGAAGGGGGCCCCTGTAAAACGTTACAATACGTTATAGGGGCAGGAGGGGGAAATCGTTTTTTTTATTGTGGCGCAATCAAATTTTTTTGCGACTTCCCGATACTTAAAATTAGGTTTTTTTTAAAAAAATATATGATATTGGAAGGAAACAAGCAGACGAACGGATTTCCTGATGGTAAGAAATACACATCGTCTATAGCCACCAAAGGTGAAAATGGTGCGTTACCAACCTGAGGCTGGGATAGTAAGGCTCTTGTGTGAGTCTAAGTTTATCGGCTACCCTAACCTCCAAACCAGAACACGACAATGGCGAGCACTGCAGCTATTGTGGCAGGAATAGGTAAGTACCAATAGTATCAATCCGGGCGAGTTTTTGCAAGAATCTACCACCCAGTCAATGTCACGGTGTCGGTGACAATAGACCCTGTGCTCGCCTCTTACGAGATGCCTGGGTGGCAATTGGCCTATTCTACAACGCAACCTGGACTAATACTTTAACGCTCCCGTAAGTGTATATTTATACAACTCAACGTAAGTTTCCCTTTGCAACCGAAGCATCATCAGGAGAATTAGACTGCACCCAAAAATATTTGATAGTACACACGAGTTAGAACTTAGAATACTAGCACATTTTTTCTTAAAAATTTGCTTGACTCAGAGAGAACTTTGAATAAGATATTAAAACTCTTTAAAGTATCGAAGGTTATATAGGATTTGTAAGACTGTAACAAACTAATCGAATATTTCCTGTGCAAGATTAAAATAATGACATTACCAAGTTACTCTTAGAATATTTTAAATGGCATTAATATGACTGAAAATTCAAGTGTTTCATTTTTGCAAACAAAATGTAATTTCAAATTTCTTCAAAATTGAAATATTGAGTTTTATAGATAATTTTAGGTATAGCCTATTTCAAGATAAATAATTTTGTGGAAAAAAACTTAATAATGTGTGCCGACGAAGTACAATCTCCCACACGTTTTAAAGGTATAGAGAGCTTCCTACGCCGAGTAGCCTTCAATCTGGGTAAGTAGTAACTATTTATACACTATTTTAAAGACAGTGACTAGCCCTAGTACAACATATTGATACAAAGGTAACATAATATGGTATATCTATACGTTAGGCTTGGGTAGTTCGGGAACGACTTAGATGAGAAAAGCGCTCTAACTACGGAACCAGTTCAGCGATGATTTCACTCTTACTAACCCCTTAAAAATATTACAATATATTTATGTGCATCCGAGTTTTTTGTTTAATTCTAATCGTGTTTACAATATATTTATGTGCATCCGAGTTTTTTGTTTAATTCTAATCGTGTTTAATATCCCACTTAACTGTACACTAAGTTTAAGTTTTTCTGTGTGTTTTTTTGTATTTCTTTTTTAAGGGTCAGTTGCCAGCTCTCTTATTGGAGAGAAGCTCTCGCCCTTTGTACTGTAATATCTTAAAGTGATGTACTAATATCTAAGAGTGAAAGTAAAGAATTAACTAAATATAATAAAGTAGGTATACCTACCTACTAAAAATTTGATGACAAGCAAAATTTGATGACACGCAAACGACAGCTTCTGCTTGTAAGGAACAAGAATAAAGAAAGAACAACATCTCATACTTGCCTCGGTGGCATAGTGTTACACGATTTTCATTTTTTGAGTGCTCTTACGGTGAAGGAAAACATCGTGAGGAAATCCGAGATTTGTGCCCGATATGGTCTATAATACCACCAGCCACATAATGGGACCTAATACAATCAGCTAATCGAGGGTGAATATGTACCTCTGCCTACCCTTTCGGCGATATGGACGTGAACTATTTTTATTTATCTCATATTAATATCACTTTAGGTCGTACAACTTAATGTAAAAAATTGTCCCAAACATAGGAAAAGTTTTTCGATATAATTTTTTATTGCTTTTTAGGTAACTCACCATCCCAAACTGAAGTGAAGATCATTTCGTGTATACCAATTGATGTCACTGATTTACAGCAAAAAATCCTCTCTCTTGAAAAGGAATTACAGGAAGCCAAATTTTACCATGTTAAAAGTCAGAAATCAAAATCTGACGGTCCGGCCACTACAGACTGCGCTGCAATGTATGGTTCATCTATAATCGCTAATCAAACTAACGCAGTATCCCATTTCAAAATTAAAACAAATGAAAGCCATCAGCAGCAAAGTTTACAGCAATGCTGCGAATGTTTAAATGGAAAATCTAATATCTCATTCATTTTCCCAACATCAAACAATGAACCGACGTGTAATTATGCCTCCGCTGAGACATCTGTGAAAGAGAGCAGAGGTGCAAACAATCAATACAAAAACACATTCAAGAAGCGGATAAGGAAAAAACTTTTAAAGAGGGATACGAGAAACAAAACTCATTTGGTTTACTACGCACAGACACGTAATCTGTCTCCTAAATTAACCAAGCAGAATGAGTTGATTCTAAGTAACAATAGAACTCAATTTCAATGTTCAAATAGTAATCTACATACTAATATTCCCGAAGACAAGTCTGATGAGCTAAGTTGTGACTATCTGGTCGATATATTTCGAAAACATCATGACCCACAGCTAGTACTACATAAATTTTCCGACACGAGCA
The DNA here is from genome assembly GCA_018236625.1 of Lasaia peninsularis. Classification (NCBI taxonomy): domain Eukaryota; kingdom Metazoa; phylum Arthropoda; class Insecta; order Lepidoptera; family Riodinidae; genus Lasaia; species Lasaia peninsularis. The sequence goes on from DVZL01002822.1 coordinate 6,037, forward strand.
ATTTTTCGAAGCCTATCTGCAGAGACACTGCGTCGGAAAAACCACCTTTATACTCGCCAGATTTATGCTCGTGTTGTCATGGAAGATTCCAGAATATTGATGATACTAAAACGTCATCATACATAAACAATATTACAAAATATAACAACTTTTATGACACGAATGTCTATGATGTAACACCAGTAAGAGAAAAGCCTATTAAGCATAAAAAGGAAATTAACCAAAGATCTGACAACTACAATATGAAGATTTGCCCCGACAGAACTCAATCTAAACATAGATACCATCATTTTACTGTTGACTATGGAACAGAGAGCTTAATTAAAAGAACGAGACCCAAAAATTTCAGAAATAATGTGAAAAAAATAAAAAGAGACAAAACGTTAAATGTTTATCATGACTCAGTAAGAAACTCTAAAAGTTGTTGTGTTGATCTCGGTCACGTATACCGAAAACAGATAGCAAATCCAAACTTACGGCAATCAAACAAATATTTAACAGCAACCACAGAAACGAATGTCACAAATACAAATACAATATCAAACCAGCAAGAAAATAGTAACCAAGCAGATATTGTTGCAAACAATAAAACAGAAGTTGCGTTAAATCAAATAAAAGATATTCTTCAATCAGTATTAAAAGAGGTTAAAACGAACCCAAAAGTAAACGATTCCTTTGAAGGAAAAAAGAAAAGAGATGCTGTCGTACAAAATGAATCATTTCATAACATGCAAGGAGCTTCAACTCTCCTACATAGTTTTACATACAACTCTTCGTATAATGCCAATCCGTATGTGGCCTCTTGTTCTCGGCAAATATCACATAACCCTTATTGCTTCCGTGGTGTGTCTTATGATCACTACAAACATTTCCAAAATTTTCCAATTTTCATTCATCCCTCGCATGGAAGAACTATATGCTCTTGTCATTATAAGAATAGCGCTCATAAAACTAATAAAAAAGCAATTACAATTGCCACCAATACAGAAAATGAAACCGAAACAGTAAAGAAAACCGAAAGTAAGGAAACTGAAAAACTTATAAAGGAAATTTATAAATCGATTACTCTCAACATGGCCTTTCCAAACAAAGATATATCTGCTAGTGAATATGATGATCTAAAATCGACCGATAATTCGATGAATGTGCGTGTAAACTACAAATTAAATTCAAACTTAATGGCTGATAACTTTCAAAAAGAGACAGATACAGAAAAATCATTAACACCATTTACTGAGAGTAAATTAGTTTATTCTGCAGTAAGTTCACAATGGCCTATTAAGAAAAAAGTTATGGTAGATAAAAATGAATCAACACATGCTGAATTCGGAATCCCTTACACAGTGGAAGAAAATATTCAAACAATGGATCAAGATGATCAAACTACGGTATACAGTAACGATGAAAAAAGCGATACTACGGCAATGTCATCTCTAAGCCATATTCAAGTTAGTGTCTTGTTCTATATTTTCTATGTAGGCGCTTAGTGCATTTCCAGATATCTTTAAATGAAAAATTCTTGCAACCAACTGCTTCACATATCACTTATAATTGAAATAACCTAGTGGTTCCGCTTTCACAGCATCATCAGGGCTTAAACTTAGGTTACATAATTTAGAATACATATTTTTTTTATTTATATTGGGGGTATGGGATAAAAAAATACTAATATTGTTATTGTTATAATATTGTTAGCTGTCACATCATGGACCTAATATTGTCGGCTAATCTTGAGGATATGGTCGTGACAATATTTATTTCATAATGAGATTAACTATACTTACGTTTTCAGTATTAAACATAGACGGTTACTTATAATTGAAGTGCATTTTTTATATTTTTCAGCGTGAAAGAGACAGAAGAGGATTTTTTCAAAAAATGATTAAAACAGTAAAACTATTTAAGAAGATAAAAAGAATAAGGAGCTTTGAAGAGGAGGAGGAGGAGGAAGAATTAGACGCTAGTGAAACTGATGATTATGAAACCATTTACAACGAAAATGACAACAAGCAACCTGTATACGCTAAACCTAGACGAAAAAACGTAATAGAATTTTGTAGACCACCAAAGAACCCAAATTACATAAAAATAAATAGATCCCCATACAAGGAACAAGAATATAGAGGACGATGCAATGACGATATGTGGAATAACCAAAACTTAAGAAATGTTTATAACAATAAAAAGATTAGACATCCAGCATTTTGGCAGGAATACAATACCAGAAATGCTTTTATCAAACCAAATGATGATACATCAGAAAGATATGAGCAAAGTTTTGACAAAGCAGCGAATACTAATATAAAAAATAAAATAACATGGTTGAATAAACACAAGATGGGAATTAAGTGTGGTGAACAATGGAAAAACTTAATTCTCGAAGGTTAAATTCGTTTTCGTGGTTTATGTAGTTTCAAGTTAATGCTTTGAAAAATAAAATTCTGGTAGTAGTCAAGAGTTGTTTATTAATTGTATTAAGTTGCCTTTAAATTACTTTTTCCAGCAGCAACGATATGACGGAGATCGTCAATCACAAACCTGGAATTAAAATGAGACGTATTAGGAAAAGGTTCCTCATATTAGATACCCTTTATATAATAAAATTTTCCAATAGATTATAGATTTTTCCATGGAATTGGGAATATTTTTGCCAAAAAAATCTACAATTCGGCAGTTATCTTGTTTTGCAATAAGATAGGTAAGTAGTTTTATTTATTTAAGGACCTATTTTGGACATAGTTAAATTTGAACATGATTTTATTAGGCTGTATTTTTAAAACAGGTAACCTATCGTTTTTTCATGTTCAAGATAATTTTCCAAATAAACAAAAAAATATTTGTCCTACAAAATTGAAGGTTTTATCGAAGAGAGGCCATAAAAAATAACTACTATCCAGCGATTTTTTTGCATTACTTAGTATTTAACAGACACATTGTCCTACAAATTATCCGGTAAGTCATCTTGGTCTCACTCTTTTTTTCTTTAGTAACTGTAGGACAAATATATCACGCGATAGACTAATATGTTTCTCGTCCAAATAAAACATGTCCTACAAAAAAAAGGTATGTATTGCTAGTCCGACAAGACTTATTATTGTCTTTTTTTCATTTTGTCAATTTCAATGAAAAAAATGAAAATAAAAAGTCTTGTCGGACAAGCAATACATACGACTTCTGATTTAAAACTAACTTTATTCATATGCAACTTTGAAAACAATACAGTAATACCAATGGTACTACGTGTGAAATATCGGTCTCCTTAACACAGTCACAGCCACACGTACAAGAGTTCGATTCTCGGGCAGAGCTACTTGTTCAGATTTTGTTTAGTCTACTGAAAGACATTTCTCAAGATTGAATTTATGATCTGTTCTGCACTTGCCCTCTTTCTGATTTTGCCTACAAACTGTAATTTCCGTACATGTTGTATATTTTTGCCCCCTTTTCAGAGTTCCATATTTTTTTATAATATATCGCTCATTTTTCTCGTGTTTTTAATGAATATTCTCAGTATGTCCCCTTCATGTAGTTTTGTTGAATAAGGTTGATATTTGTCTTCTTAAGTACTATCAACATCAAAAATACTATGGAGGAAAAAACTAATTTAATATTTTATTGTACTACACTTCTAGACTTAAAAAAAAACAAATGTATCACTCCGTATTTGAAAAAAAAATACTGTAACTTTTTCACTTTTAAGAATTTATTTTTGTAAATTGAATGAATCTCACTTTAATTAGTCTGTTCAGACACTCTTTAACATTTTTTCCTTCATTACATGATCTTCAACAATTTTGGTGATACGTTTATCAGTTACAATATCTTTTTCTTGTCTTTTTTTCGTATATTGAACGTATATTTTTTGTCGTCTTATTAAAAAATCAAACGTTAATAACCAAAAACAAGTTGGGCTTCTTCGTTTTAATTTTCTGATTTTATCTGAAATGCCATCCTTCCGTGGCATTAATTGTGCGGTGACGATTGTTTTTAAAACAACTTATTAGATGTCCTGCCAGCGCGACAGATTATCTAAAAAGAATATATGCAATGCAGAATTCTATGCAAAACTCCGTGGACCTATTATAATTCCATTTTTGTACTCGACTATTCAAATAGTGAACAAACAACGACAAACTAAGTCAGTATTACAAATTTTGAACCAAAACCTAATTTATTCATCTGTTTTGTAAAAAGGGGGCCAAAAAAGAAAGTGGGCGCATTACGAATGAAAAGTATATGAATCAGAAAAGGGGGCAATCTACAATTTGTATGGATATGAGAGTTTGTAGGCAAGATCAGAAAGAGGGCAAGTGCCGAACAGGCCATCAAAAAATAAAAAAAAATCTTGTGTTTTTATTTCAATAAAATTGCGCTTCCATGACACACAATGTCAATGACCCTTGCCTAAAGGCTAATGTTCTTGCATTCAATCTTCGAAACGTACAAAAATTGTCCTAGTTATTAAAATACTTAATTAAATACATTTAAAGAAGATGTAAATATGCTGTTTCACGCCGCCCGTCAATAATTAATGTTACTTCCTAATATTAATACTTATTCGATCAGCTGATCCGATAATATATATTATGGAGTGTCAAATTTATTTATTTAATTTCAGCGTCCCCCGCTGCGTCTCCGGGCATCGAGTATGTTGAAACAAAAGAAACTCTACAAGATCAATCTCCTGCCCAGGTTAGTGTAAAATGTATAATTCAATCAACTCCATCAGAATGCTGTATTTGTAGTTTTCAAACTCAAACCGATAAAGTCATTAAAAACGTTTTCACATTGAAATCATAACACTTATTATTAAAAAAATATATATTATTTCATAAAATTCTAAAGTAAAAGCCTAGTAGATTGGAAATATAGAAAAAAATAGAAAATATTCTATTTTAAGTAGATCTACAAGCGGTTCTTGTGACGCGTTTATATAATTCTAAAAGCTAAAGGAACTCAGTGGGCTTGTCTTTTTTCTTATTTTCTAAATCCATAATTTTTACGTCATGCAACAATAAAAGGTATTGAAATAACATCAATAAATCCCAATCATTTTTATTATCTACGTATTCTGCGATATTACAAGAACCTTTTTTATATAATTAACAATACATACATTTTTGTTTAAAGTTAGATCTTTTATATATAGACCCTTGTGCCGGTTTGCTGTCTTATCCCATAAAAAAGAAATCATGCATACACGCCGGTTGCAGAGATTCCTGACACCACCCTTGGATAATACGCGAGCTATTTGGTCATGGAATGTCAACCGAGGTCTCCCGGATACCTACGTCCATCCACATTCGTATTCAATATCTGATGCAGTCTTTCGTCTTTAATTTTTTCTACATGACCGAACTATCGGAGGATCTCCTTTCTCATTTTTACACCGATACGTCATTTTAGCTTCATTGCTAGTAGTCACTACATAGTTTAATACATAGTCGCTTCCCCTGTATGCTGAAATCTTTAAAACTATCTAACAAATGTTGATGCGGTTTCCTTAATAGATAGAGATTTAAGAGGAAGGTTTTTATGGTGAAGCCGGAGCGGGCTAGTTTAATAATATTCAAAGGGAGAATTACAATGAACCAGTGGAAGGTGTAACAAAAATTTACGGCTGGCAGCACCGACAGGGCCGAGTTTTATATTAAATTTCTTACAAACTCTCGTAAATCGCGGCCATTCATCAATTTTAACTAAATTCTAGAACGTTTTCAAAAGCGGTATCTTAACTCAACTTTGATTCACAATCGTGTCTTTCGCTTCTGTCTTCATTTTGATCTAGGTTTTTTATCTAGAGTGTAGTAGTTGGGGAAACCAGGAACTTGTCTCTCAAAACTCTCTGACTACCTCACATGCATTGTGACGTGAAAATATTTATTTATCTATACAAATAAATACAATCGGAGAGTCTGTATGTAATATTTAAATAACCGATTTTTACCAAATGCGTATGTATGTTAAATGTTTACAAGGTACATATACCAAAATATTTTTAGTTTTTATCTGCCTGTCTGTCTGTTTGTTTATACTCGCTAATCTCCGGAACAGCTGGACCGATTTTGGCGGGACTTTTACTGGCAAACAGCTAATTTAATAAGAAATGGCCTAGGCTACTTTTATTTTAGAAATGTCTAAAAAAATTAAAAAAAAACGTGAACGAAGTCGAAGTCTAAACAAATAAATAAAATTGGAATTCTTAAGATAGTGGCAAATGACGTATAATATTAAGGCCAAGTCAATTCAGAGATGCGATGTAAAAGTGAACAACGCCATCTATTTTCTGTCTGTCTATTTTTACCCCCTAATCTCTGAAAAGGCTGGACAGATTTTGACGGGACCTTCACTGGTAGACAGCTAATTTAATAAGAAACGGCCTAGGCTACTTTTATTTTAAAAATGTATAAAATAATTAAATAAAAACGCGAACGAAGTGGCGGGCACAGCTACATAGAAATAGAACAGTGAAACTATATATGACATATCAAGTTTTAGACTTGATAAAAACAGATTGCGTCATACGAGTAAGTCCAAAGGAAGTTATGAACTCGGCCGGTCCGAGCCTGATCTGTGTTGAGCAACGCGGTAAATTTGACATAACATATGTTACGTCATCAGGCCCTTGCGTCCTGGAACAAACAAGTTTTTTTAAACTTTTTTTATGGTATAAGATAGCGAACAGGCACACGGGTCTCCTGGTGGTAAGAGATAACCGTGATCTATAGACACATAGGTTACACGTTACGTCAAACACATAGACGTATTCCGGTTGAAGGATAAGGTTGTTGTAAAATTAAGTTCGTAACGCTCTATTACAAATCATAACGCCTATAGTCAGCGCGTATTTCTTACCACCAAGTAATTCGTCTGCTAGTTTCCCTTCAATTATTATAAAAAATCCATATATTGGATATCTTTTAAGATCTATCGATTTCTTTGTCACTAACACTGTGATCATGATGAGTAAGTAGAAATTTGGAACAACAATAGTTTGATACTACCGCATCATTGATATCTGCCATCATAAGATTTTTTATCCGTTCCCGTTACAGTCGTGTTCCCTTTAGCAAAAAAGCATTACCACCTATCTATAAGTAATACCTAGATATGAATTTTAATTTTCCGGAACTATCTTTTTTTATTTTCCGACGTCAGACGAAACCCCTTTTACATTTCGATGTGCGGAATCCCAAAAATAATAAAACACCCTATATTTATTTTGACGATTGATTCCATACGAGTTGTTTTATTTGCCTAATTCGGATTGAAAGGGGAGAAAAAGCTGCAAATTGTGAAAGTGCTGCAAAATCACCCTGCCGGGTTATTCCACGATGGTCGAAAGCGTCGGAACGCAGGGTGGTTCGGCCTCGCTTACTGAAGTGAAGTCGTTCTATACATTTTTATTTACCGTAGATGTTAATATATTTTTAACCCACATAAAAAGTTTTTATGTCCCTCCCTTGTCCCTTAAATGGAAAAGAATTTTTTTAAAGTATCTTCACGCCTATTATCCCCGAAAGGGTTGGCAGAGGAGTGCTAGTATATCTACGACTCGTAAGTCCAGTAGATATACAACAACACTCACGATTAGCCAAGGTACTAGGGCCCATGATGTGATAGGTGGCAAGCCTATCGCCACTTCGGGCACATTCCAGTCCCGGGCTATATAATGATTACTTAGAAAAATCTGAAAGACATCTAAGAAAAGTTGCTCGACTTGAGAATTGAACCCGGGACTCTACGTGGCTAACGCTCTTAACAGGCAACACTTGTACCGTTACACAACAAATTAAGTTATGTTGAAGATTTTTTGTTTTGTATTCTTGTTTAGTGTCCATCAATTGCCAATAAATTTTAATGATTTTTATTTTGTAAGCAAGGTATTATTTTTTATTCAAAATTCAAAAACTAATTAAACTTACAGCTATGCTTAATTTCATTACTAGAAAGAGACAAAAGTAGCATATTATGTCACTCTCCATTCGTTCAGCTGTATCCACTTAAAAAATCATGTCAATTCGTCGCTCCGTTTGGCCATATAAGACGGACAAACAAACAGACGCACATACACTTTATTAAATCACTTTAAAATATACCTTTCAAGTCCAATGAAACTTTATAGCAATTGACTTAACACTTTTGGAAAAATAAAAAAAAACTTAATATAATTTTCTTTAAAGACATAAAGAAGAATTACTGTGAAATGAAGATAATGCGTTTAAATGTTACTTATTACAAGCTCTGACCGCGACTTCGTCCTTGTTTTTATTTATTTATTTTACACATTTATAAAATAAAATTCTAAAATAAAAGTAGCCTAAGACGTTTCTAATTACATTAGCTGTCTGTCAGTGAAAGACCCGTCAAAATCGGTCTATCCGTTTCAGAGATTAGCGGGTACAAATAGACAGACACAAAAATTCTTAAAAAATATTGTTTTTTTATATGTATTCTGTAAATATATAAATATGTATTTAGTAAAAAGCTGTTATTTTAATATTACTACACACACTCCAATTTTATTTATTTGTATCGATGTCATAGAAAACATGCAAACGGCTTTTTGACGGTAATACACAACCGCGCATAGAGACTAAATAGATGTTTAAAAAAATCCGTCAAGTGCGAGTAGAGCTCGAGCACCAAACGTTCCGTACCATCCGTACTAATATTATAAATGCAAAAGAGTTCTGTCTGTCTGTCTGCATGTTACGCTTTCACGCCTAAACCCTTGAACCGATTTTGATGAAATTTTATACAGAGATAGAGTAGACCTTGAGGAAGGACATAGGCTACTTTTTAACCGACT
>DVZL01002823.1:0-14845 GCA_018236625.1 Lasaia peninsularis
CAGCGTAGGTTAACTGAGTCACTTTCAACATGACCAATGGTGGTAGAGTGCTGTGCAGCAACAGGGTAGGGATCCACCGCCTTACCTATTCCTGCTGTCATAATGACATTTTCGTGTTCCGGTCAGGTGGGTAGGGTAGCCGGTAGACTTGCACATCAGGTCTAACGGCCCGTCCACAGGACAGCGATGCACCTACAATATCTATGTTTATAGGCCACGGTTATCTCTTACTATTACCCGTGTGCTTGTGCGCTGTCTTATGCGATGAGAAAAAATGATTGAAACATGATGCTTTTGCTGATTTACTTTCAGAATAAAATGAGAGCTGGTATTTTTTAATCGACTAAAGTATCAACTTCGATTTTGCGGAACAAGAAACAATTAGCATTCTATTGCTAGATTTGTTGCCGATGTTTGGGGAGTGTGGGGACTCACCAGTGTAGTTAACAGGCGCCGCATACTGCTGCTGTGGGTAAGCGGCCGGCCCGGGCGGCGCAGGCGGTGCTGCAGCAGGAGCTACACATCAAACATCCTTAGTGTGCTATTGTTACATACAAATATACATAATATATTCACGTCCAGTTCCTTGTGTGGTAGTCAGAGAATATCGAGTGCCAAGTGCAACGATTTTTACATACTTGCCTAGCTTCCTTCAAATCACTACTCTTTATACAATCAAGCCGGTTTCGAAGACTCTTATTATTACATTATTAACTAGCAATTTCCTCCTGCCCAGGCCATCCGGTTACGGACAAGGACAAATCCAAAAACACAAGAATCATAAAAATCGGTTCTGCCGTTTTTAAGTTTTAGTTAGACGGTGTAACTTAAACGATTTCATTTTACATATTATATTATATTATATTATAATAGTTGTCCTGACGAATTATTTACAGTCCGCATTTAGATTATGAGAAAAAACCATAGGTAGGCATAGGTTAACTGGGTCACATGACCACTGGTGGTAGAGTGCTGTGCAGCAACTTGCCTGGGTAGGGATCCACCAACTTGCCTATTCCTGTTGCCATAATGACATTGTCGTGTTCCGGTCCGGAGGGTAGGGTAGCTGGTATACTTGCACATAAAATCTAATAGCCCAACCATAGGTCAGCAACTGGTACTGGGAGCCATCGCCACGGGGGAGAGAACAATTATCCATACCAGGCCAATAAGGCTTAGAATTCCAATACTGGCTTAGGTAGGAAGGGAAACGCTCTCAAATAAAACGATATGAAAAAAGGGAGATTTTTGAGCAAAGAATGCATAAACTTCTATCTTCTTGGAGTTAAATTGCGTCAGGTTTTCCTAGCCCCAATAAGAAATAAAAGATTTTTAACTATAACATAAATAGGTTTCAGCTCTAGATGATGTGTTTTTAAGAAATATTAGAATGGTCAAAGAATATAAATGCACTAATTGTCTAATGTGCATAGCAATAAATGTAATAAAATTGCAACATGTCATTGTCATAGTAGGAGTAGCACTCATGGTTTACTTGAGAACACAAATACAAAAATTAACAGCAATATTAACCTATTACAATACAAAAGTATTGATGCTATATTATTACTCAAACCTTATATGATTTCATACATGACTAACTGACACATCGAGCATCATTCTGCCAGTATCATTTACATTATCAGTATTAAAAATACTTAATAAACTCTTATCACACTTACATATTATACATTCTTACCAAAAATACCGCCACAAACACTGGCGTAAGTGTAATAAAAGTCTGTCTGTAAATTAAAATACTGATCAAACTGATCAATTAAACTTGTTTTATTTTTAACTTCATTCTGAAATTTTGTTTACTAATGCCTGAAAACCACTATTTTTAAAAAAATGAAATAGGAAGTTCATGAATAATACTCACGAGAGAGAATCTGCCCACCACGACGTTTTCTACGACAGCAGCAGCTCAGAAGCACCAGCAACACAAACACTCCTCCCGCAATGTAGAAAATCTTAGGGATGTCCATTGAGCTGTGGTTGAACACGTGATTGTGATCGTGACTCTGAAAACCTCACTTTTATTAAACATATTCCTAAAATTTATTTACCAAGATGGCTATTGCTGCAGCTATTTTGATAATTCATTATATTTATAAAATATCTGAAAATTACAGATTTTTATTAACTACTTTATGTACTAGCTGCCTTTGCTTTTGTATTTATTTTATATAATACTATAATAAAGTCAGCCTAAGTTACTCCTTATTACATTAGCTAATGGTCAAACAGGTCCAGCCATTCTAGAGATTAGCCCAAAAAAACAGACAGTGAAACATTGTCATTATTATGTTAAAAAGAAAATTTTTATTTTAGTATATATACCACATATAAAAATATTTGCATTTAATAAAAAAAGTTATTTTAATATTACTAAGAGGCACCACAATTTTATTTATTTTTATACTATATAACTATTTGTATATTTTTAACTAGACAGTTAATATAAAAAAACTGCTGGACATTTCATTTACATTAATGAATTAAAAAATAATATGTAGAAAAAGGTATATTAAAAGGTAATGAGGCCAAAGCCTACGACCCACATACTAAGATTACTTCTCAGTACGTTTTACAATAAATATAATTAAATTACTCACTACTAACAATTACGCCACTGATAGGTAATAGATTAAAGCAGTGTTCGACGATTTCGGGGCCAGTCGTCGCGCTACTGTATTTTATTTTGCACGGAACAATGAACAATATCAAGGAAACGCAGCGGCTACTAGCAGTGCAACACCAGTACAAGGTGACTCACCTTAAAAACTTGCTCGAAGTCCTCTTCGTCAAACTCTCGAGAATCATACATAATACACCACTTTAAACGACACTACCGCACCAAAACCAAGACTGAATGGAATAACAGCATCACGCATCACAATCATCAAATTATAAATTGCAATGACTCATGTAAATATGGGTATTTACTCCGATTAACCAGATAAAACCCCGAACTATTATAAATCAGGTATTGATTGGCATTGACCCCACAAATTTGTTTATAATATGCAATTGCAAATAATATTTAATTTATTTCCCGCTTATAAAATCAATAGGTACTAAGAATATTTTTTTTAATTCAGAATACAATTATTAAAATTATAATACAACAATAAAAGTTATGAACCGCAACAAATATGGTGATTCTAATGGGAATAACCGAGACAAAAGTCAATCAGTCTGTGACACTTAACCAATAGGCTTGGGCTAAAAATATCGATATTTTTTCCGAAAAATATCGATATAAACCAACGATAGTTTTTCCTGCGATATATCAACTATCGATATTTATTTTCAGAATTTATTTTTTAGATAAAGAGTAGGAAGGCAGCAGGCTGATTGAATTTTGTTTCGTTGCTTCAAAAATTACTTATTATGTTGACAGTTTTTATAGAAAAAAAGGAATTGCTTATTGCGAAAAAAAATAAAAAACATTACTGGACAAATTACACAAATTGATCTAACCCCAAAGTAAGCAAATTATATGCTTGTGTTATGGGTGCTGAACAACGATGCTAATACATAGAAATACTTATATAAATACAAGAATAAATTTAATAAACACCCAGACCCGGAAATACAAACATCTATGTGCATAACACAAATGCCTGTACCCGTCGGGAATCGACGCGGTTAGACGTGTACGCTAGCCACTCGGCCAACGAGGCGGAATACAAGAAGCCGGGTTTCCTCTCGATATTTCTCTTACCATAGCACTCAGAATATGTACTTAAGATAAAAAAAAACAGTGTTACATGGCGTAGTTTGAACCTACACTACCGGAATGGAAATACTTAGCTCTAGCCATTAGATCGCAGGGGCTCTATTTATGAATAACAACTAATTATTTTTACAATATTCTAAATGAGTAGCCGCGTCCGATCTGGTGATGAATTTTAAAACTATATTTTATTTATGTATGTATTATATTAAGTATGTTTGTTTCATATTATGTTTTTTTTTAATATTTATAGATATAAGTTTATATATTTTATATTAAACAAAAATAGAGTTAATAAGACTAAATAAGACTATGCACCCCTTCAAGTTATATTTCTAACTGAGTTAGGTTGACTGGTAGAGAACGCCATGTAGCATTAAGCCCATCTTTGTACATTTTTCTTTGTGCATAAATTTTTAAATAAAATAAATAAATACGCGTCACAAGTATCGCTTGTAATGTCTAAGTGAAATAAAATATTTTCTATTCTATTATGTCAGAGTTCCTCATCAAAATTAAGACAAATGTTTCTATAATTTGTAAAATATATTTGTATTTGTTTTCGTTGTTTTTCCTTCTTTTGCGTTCATGTTTTATTAAGTCTGCTAAGGTATAATTTAGTTTTTTATTGCAAAATGGCGCAAGCATATATAGCCTTAGGGTATAAAGTGAAAGACTTTAACGTAGTTTGATTGGGTAACGTGTTGTTTTTAATAATTATCTCCGGGCTAGCTCGGCTCTCTCTCTAATCACCATCATTATTGAGGACAATTTTCCACATTAGTTCGCGCAATTGTGGCCGCCGCCTTAACCTCGATTTTTTAATGCCAGCTGTTACGGTGATACAGCTGGTTCTGTTGTATTAAATTACTAGCCGTGCCCGCGACTCCGTCAGCGTTTTTATTTAGTTGTTTTCTTTTACACATTTCTAAAACAAAATTCTAAAACAAAAGTACCTATCCTAAGCTTTTACTTGGTACATCAGCTGTCTGGCAGTGAAAGTCCCGTCAAAATCTATCTAGTCTTTTGAGAGATTACAACCAACAAGTAAAATGAGGGTACAAACAGACAGACAGATAAAAATTCCAAAAAAAGCTGTGTTGTCCAAAAAAAGCTGGTCTAAAAATACATTGTAAATAAACATAATTATGCACTTAGTAAAAATATATTTTAATGTTACATAGACATTCCAATTTCATTTATTTGTATAGATATCGGTAATAGTTTTTAAGCAAAGTATGATAGTTATTAAAAAATTATTATTAAAAAAATATATTTATGTTTCGAATTTCTCCGATCTTAAATCTACTGCAACTATACTGTCAAGTTTACTTTAGTAGTTCTATGTTTCGTATCTAAATGAAAAAAAAATCATGTCTTTGCCTGCACGGAAATATTTATTCACTTCTAGAAAAACAATTTTAGGCTAAAACCGCTTAATTACAAACCAACTAAAGTGACGCATTATTACAAAGTTTCAATACAATTTTATGCAATAGATATACATATATATTCATATTTTCACGCAAAGTTCCTTGCAAGTAGGTAGAGAGCAATAAATATAATTGCTTAATAATATTAAATTAATCTTTATTTTGTTTCAGGTAATATTCAGACTAAATCATTTGTCCAGCCATTACTAAGTTATTTAAGTAAACGCGGTAAGTATTTGATAGTTTAGGTTTCACTTAATGTATTGATATGTTCACAATTATTAGGATTCCGTACCTAAAGGAAAAGAACGTGTTACTAAGTGACCAACTGTATTAAAACTAACAGATGATACGTTTCTGTTGCAGCTATAAAAATAAATACCACAAAATAGACTAAAGTAAATGTTTAAGGAAGGATTCTTAGCTAACTTTTTTTCCGACCAATAGATGTCGGAATGTATATTTAGATCGCTGTACATGGACTGAAGTTGAATATTTATAACATAGTTCTATTTATGTAAATCGATTATGCATCAGTCCGAATTTGATGCACGAGATCCAGGGTTCCATTACCACGTAAGGTTTTCTATGGTTTTTTAGTTTATATGAAAAACAAAGATGCCTGTCTTGCCTCTCACATCATGATACCTAATGCCTTTGTCTGTCCGTAGATAAATAAGTATGTACCTCGTATTGGTCCGGATCGTTTGCCTTCCTATCAGGCAGCTATTAAGAGACGAGTATAGGCTAACTGGGTCACTTCCAACAAGACCACTGGTAGTGGTGTTGTGCAGCAACTCGTCCGAGTAAGGATACACCGCCTTATCTATTCCTGCCACCATAATGACATTGTGTTCTGGTCCGGAGGGTAGGGTAACCGGTAGACTTGCACATGAGTTCTAACAGCCCGACCACAGCCCAGCGACGCTATTAAAATATCCATGGTATCTATAGGCCACGATTGTCTCCAACCATCAGGAGGCCCGTGTGCCTGTTCGCTGTCTTATCTCATAAAAACCTTCGTTGGTTATATTGGCGAAATATTTATTAATTTCATTTTCAAATTGAAAACTATGAATGTTATTCCACATCGTTCGATAATTGTGATAAATCTTTGAGATATTTCCCAAGTGAAACGTGCAAATAAGATGTCTTTCACGATTGTCACTTCAATGGCGTATCACACGTAATCGGACCACTGATTTACACTTGGAACTAGTTGGAAGTGCTACAAAATAGTGAGGGCCAACATGGCGGCCGTAATCTTATTTACATTTTATCTTGGCGCCAATTAATTTTACACCATATTGCTATTAATTGAGCGTAATTTATTCACAGTATATACATACAATTGGCCCTAATAAAATAAATACCTTCACGCCCAAATCCTGGAAACGGTAGGCAGAGAGATATGTTAGGTCCCATTATGTGACAGATGGCAAGTCCGTCGCCATATCGCCGATGTTTTCTATCACCGTAAGATCACTCAGAAAATGTGTACCTAAAAATCACCTTCACGCCTATTATCCACGAAGGGATAGGCAGAGGTGTGCTAGTATATTCACAAGGCACTAGGGCCCATGATGTAATAGGTGGTAAGCCTATCGTCATTTTAAACACATTCTAATCCCGGGCAATGTAATGCTTACTTAGAATATCCTGAATACATTTTAAGAAAAGTTGCGCAGCTAACGGTTTTAACAGGCGACAGCCGTACCGAATACCACAAGGGCGATATTTCAATCCGGTAGTTTAAGTTCGAATCTCTCTGTGTAAAAAAGTTATCAATTCTAATTTTTACACCACAGAGGAAAATGTACCTAAGTTGGAAAAACTCATTGGTACGGGGTTCGAAGCTGGAATTGGAAATCCAAAGCGCGTACCACTAGGCCACAGACGGACGGACAGCTTAGTCTTAATAAAAGGATTCTGTTTTTAGGGTTTCGTGCCCAAAGGGTACAAACGGGACCCATTACTAAGACTCCGCTGTCCGTCTGTCTGTCTAACTATCTGCCTGTTTGTCTGAGACCAGGCTATACCTATCTCATAAATGGCGATACCTTGACAGTTGAAAAATTCACAACTGTTGTACTAGTATTTCTGTTGCCAAAGTAACTGTAATATAATACAATTAATGTATAAAGGGTGCGTCCATACTATACAACAAACGTGAATTTTTTGGCCTTTTTATAAATAATGGTACGGAACTCTTAATGCTCGAGTTAGACTCGTATTTTGCATTTTTACTATTTGGGTACGAAACCCTAAAAATTATAAAGATTACGACAGATATCTACGTTTTTAAAGCGACAATATAACTGTTTCATAACTTTTGTTGATGTTTTTAAATGAGTAAAAAATCGATAAATGAGTCACCATACCAGTTATGCGAAAACATTTGATTTTTATAGTGTCGTGATTAATCCGGTTTTGTTAGAGTTTTTACAATTCGATGCAGAGATAATCAAGGTGAGGGTCATCTTATAATATTATGATCATAACTAGCGGCCGCAGCACCTGCTATCTCTTGGTCTATAATAAAATTATTTGACACGTGTACTATCATTCGCCTTTTTCGAAATCGAATAGTGTCCCTTAAAAGTCGATTTTAGCTGTGATGTATTTGTAATTTATGTTTTTCTCAGCAATATAATTTCCAACCACCATGTGAACCATTCATGTGGTTGCTTTGTGTTCGCTCCTTAATGATTTTCACAAATGTTTTAGATTTTTAATAACCTTAGCCTTTGAGTTCCTGTGCGTGGCATGAAAGTGTGTTCTATTAATACGAGTAAAAGATATAGTCCTAATACTTTGCATTTGATGATGTAAAATTAAAAAAACTAATTCATAGAAACATATTTCAAAAGTTTTGGTTTACTAGACATCAATTTTTTTTTTGTTTAACAGCTTCCCTATATCTAATTTAAATATTTTTTCCAAAATATAATCAATGTACAGACATTAGATTTTATGATTACGACCCAGGAAAGCTTTTTTTGTCATATGCATTAAACAGCCTGTGAAATATGTTCTCATACATAATAAATATACATAAAAAAACATCTGAGCCATTTCGGATTAACTCAACCGCAAACACCGTGATATTTATTTACACGATGAGAAATCTATTCGAAATCGATTGTTACAAGTTGTAGAGATTCAATTATGTAAAGATTGTACGTTTTGTCGTTGCCTAGAGTTATATTCCTTTAATCTTCGAGTATGTATGAGTGGCTTGCATTAATAGTACTATAAACGTTAGCACATTGTAAACGTTCTCAATTAAAAGGATTGGTTTATGCGCTTGTGTGGACAGAGTCTGTTTTATCGACGATATAAGTTTAGTCGTAACACTAATTGTCGTGTCGTTAAGCGTCGTGGGGATCTTTAATTTCATTGTTCATTACTAAACGTTAGAGTGAAATATTTAAGTTTTATTTAGGAATTTTAATCGTTGTGCGCTTGGAATTTTGTTTTTTTTTTATTTGTAAACTAGGTAATAATTTTTGATCTAAGCATGTTTTGAAATTGTAAAAAGCTATACAAATAAGGTTTTTCCAAGTTAAATATAAGCTGTTTCGAAAACAAAAAGATACTATTTTAAATATTCATTGTCTATAAAATTACTAATAACGAAAATTCTTGGTTATTTATTTCGTTTTCACAATTAGGGTAAGCAACTTTTTATCAATATTTTTCAAGTAAAAAAGGACGTTCACTTGATGGAATAATGGAATGATTAAATGATTAAAAGCCGCTTAAAATTACATTATTTTGTTATTTAGTTAGTTGACTTGATATGAATGATTTTCAATGAACGGGGTCATTGTAATATTTGGTAATCACTAGTTATACCTGGTTAAATCTGGTAATAGTTAACGGTTAATGGAAATCGTAAAAAAATCATCTAAATACTGCAAATATTTAACTTTTTTTCTATAAAAGTGATACAACTTTTGCAAAGTCAAAAAGTTTATGATATCAGAAATCAAACAAAGAGACTTTCTGTTGGTACATGTAGTCTGTGGATATAATAAGGCTGGAAATCTCCAAGGCGGAAGACAATAATGGTGAATACTGACGTTGTAGCCGTATTCCTATCGGTGCCATCTAGGAGAATGTCCATCACCTACTATTATGTTGATTAGCATAGTTTTAGATATTTATGACATTAATTTGAAAGTGACTTTCTCTAACAATGAAAACACAAGTTGTAATAAAGTTCCATAAAACCCTATACTACTTATTAGTGCTTGGTTTTATTACATTTAAAAGTAAATTAACTCTTTATAGACTGTACATAAATAATCAAGTAAAAGTTGACTTGTGAAACTTTTTCTTTGAAAAGCAATGTTCTACATCTTCCTGTATAGTGACAAAATGACTGGATGTAACATGTGCAGTGAATTTTTACTGAAAGTACCTTCACGGCAAGATCCCTTGCAGGGTAGGCAGGGAGTATTTTGTGCCTATTCTAGACAGAATCATAATCGCCATAACTTCATGGTTTTATCTTTGTATTTTAGGGTTTGATACCCAAACGTTAAAAACGATACCCCCTCACTAAGACTGTTGTCCATCTGTCTGTCTTTCTGTTTATCTGTCTGTGATAGCTAGACAGTTGAAATTTTCACAGATGATGCATTTCTTTTGCTGCTATAACAACAAATACCAAAATATAGAATAAATTAAATATCTAAAGGGGAGCCCCTTTGTATACAAAAATGACCAATAGATGTCGCTATTCATATTTAGATCGCGATAAAGATGGCGAGTAATCACTGGATATATTTCTCTGAGTATTTAGAATGATAGATGAATAATTCATACCCACAGGATAAAAATGCAGAATGTAATAAATTATTAAGGGGTCTTCCATATAACGAACGATAAAAACTACTAATAAACGGTGTAATGCATGACTTAGATCGCGATATAAATATACTGAGTATTTATCATTTAGTTCTATACACTTATTATATTCTTATACAATAGTTAAAATGCGTTTTTTTTGCCGTTTTTAAGTTGAATATAGGTATGGTACAGAACCCTTCGCGCGGGAGGCCTTGCACTTGGCAGGTTTTTTTGTTTTATTAAAAAAAGATAACATGCATAGGACGTGCATCTCACATTATGGAGCCTTAAATCGATGGAGTATAGGACGCCGCGTATGGCGGAAGGAGCTACGGCTGATTCGTATCGGCCTGATGCATACCTCCGGTGGCGAGCTCAAATGACGTAGTTTAATTAGAGCTAACCGAGTTATATGAGGGTGGGCTTTGTGATTGATAGTCAGGAGTATAAAAGTATGTATTATACGATAAGATATGTAACCGACCAAGTGCGAACTGGACTCGCGTACGAAGGGTTCTTTATAGTAGCCATTGTCAAAAAAAAAAACAAGAAAGAAAATTGTGTTTTTTTTAAAGAATTGAATTAAATATTCTGAGAATATATCGAGTGGCTATTCGTTGCCGTTACTGCAATTTAAATATGTCCAGCGTCCTTTATTGTCCTTTATTGGTTGGGTCGTTTGTTGCATTAAAGGTACGATAAGAAAGATATTTGGCCAAATGCGAGTCGGATTGGCGCACGAAGGGTTCCTTACCGTGGCTATTTTCTAAAAATACAGCAAACAAAATAGTGTTTTTTTTTAAAGAATTTAACTAAATATTCTGAGAATATATCGAGTGACTATTCGTTGCCGTTACTACAATCTAGATATGTCCAGCGACCTTTATTGGTCAGGTTGGGTCGTTCGTTATATGGGAACTCCTTTAAATAGTTACTTCTGTATTTCAGTATTTGTGGTAGCGGCAACGGAAAAACTTCATCTGCGCATATTCAACGGTCCAGGTATCACAGTTCATAGGTATATCTGGTCAAGCAATGACCCGACCCGACTGATAGATAGATTTCTCCATATTTTGATCGCGGTAAAGACGAGTAGTCACTCGATATATACTGAGAATATATAGTTACATATTCACATAAAATTTTTAGGCCCTGATGATTGTGTAAAAAGCGTAACCTGTTGGCTATTTCAATCAGAATTTTCATATGGTAATATGTGAAAAAGACACGTGTTTCTGATTTAAAATTTGAATATGTGGAAGTTTCACCAAGCGCCAACAATGAATAATATAGAATTTATTGACACCAATAAAATTAAGTTGGATGTGTATTTAAAACGTGCTATTCTTTATTTTTTTTTTAAATAATAGATATGGTACGGAAACCTCCTTCCGTTTTGGTCCAGGTCCCTTGTTGAATAGACCATCTGCTTTCCTACCAGGCAGCTCATAAGAGGCGAGCATAGGTTAACTGGGTCATTTCTGACACCAGTGGTGGTAGAGTGCTGTGCAGCAACTCGCCCGAATTGGGATTTACCGCCTTACCTATTCCTGTTGCCGTAATGACGTTCCACAGGGTAGAGTATCTGGTGGACTTTCACATACATTCTAATAACTCGACCACAGACAGTGGCGCACCTTTAACATCTATAGAGGCTAAAGGCAACGGTTGTCCCTTATTTCATAATATATTAGAGACTTATAATCTATAATGTACAAGAGGAACAAAATATAATTATCAAAACATTGTGATGTATGTGAACGCTCCAGAGAGCGGCCATCGCACCTGCAGTAGCAGCCTACCAACCGCCCGCACTAAAAATACGTTATTAACGCCGCCACCGCCTCTTTTATTTTTAAGCGCTATCGCCGCGAGCTAAAGGTTATGCCAGGGACGGATTTGGAGCAAGTAAAACGGTGTTAGAAGATTAATATAAAAAATATTTCAGATGCGTTTATAATATGAGGGGATGTTTACATCTGAATACATATATTTACATATCTTCTTCAACCCAGGTCCGGTTCTCGCCGGTTTCGGAGACTCTTGACACTACACTTGGATAATATACGAGCAATTTAATAATAGAATAATATGCCTGAATATTTTTTGAAGAAGTTATTAGTTGTTGTTTTGGAATCACTCCTATTACCGGAGGCTATCACAGCATTAATGTCTTTGTGTTTTTATTTCCGAATTTTAGTTATGTCCTAAAAAGAACGAATAAAAAGTAATAAGACTAGCTGTCTTCTTTAACTTCGTACCACCCGCACTTTTAGAGTATGAAAAACAAAATTACATTCAAAAACAAAAAATGAAAAAAAAACTTCACTTTAAAATTTCATTTAATTTCTGAACGATATTTAAATTTAATTGATTTCTGAACGACGGAACGAACATCAAATATTTTACAGGTAAATGCTACATGCAGCGAAAACTAAATTGTGGTTTTTACAATATTTCTAACATTTTCTTCGTATTGACTCACTCACCTTTGAACCTTTCCTGGATAATAATTCAAAACCAAAATTAACCAAATTTGTCCGGCCCTGGTTTCTATGCCCTGCAGCATATAACACTAAAATGGTGAGCACCGATGCTATTTCATATGTTAACAATAATAAATTCAATAAAAAAAAGTAATATATCTGCGGCCTTGTCCTTAGATCTCCCACAGGAACCCGTTGGTGTCCCAAAAAAGACATTTATTATTATCATTAACTTATTTTATTTCTATACTAAAATTCAAATGAATATAGCAAATAAAAACAGAACATACTTACATACAGAGTTTAACATTGATATTACTAATATTATTATGTATTAATAACAATTGTAATTAATAACATAACTGCACACCAATAACATTTGTACATAAGTAAACTAATAATTTCTATTTTAGATTAGAGATTGATAACTAAATTTAAAATATTATTTTATTTAAAAATATCATATAAATGTGAGTTGATTTACCGTTCGTTTATCATCGTAAAATATATCATCACTTTTATGGTAGATTATATATTATTATTTATAATATGTAGTATAACAAATATATTGCAGATTTAAGGAGATACAGCACTACTAGAACACATTAACATAAATAAATAATAGCGATATTAATAATAAGGTTATCAAAACTATCATCTCTGTGTCAAAATAAATTCAACGAGTATACGACACCAAAGCTTGAGTGATAAAATTAGCGCATATTTACGATTTGTTCTGAATATAAATTATTCATATGAGACTAGCTATTTCTTGCAATTTTGTGTGCTAACAAAGGATTAAACATATAGCAGTATATGTTACATTATTGGCATTTAAATAAAATTTATTTTCAACCTTCAAAAAAATAACTGCGGGTTTCTTTGTTTTTCTTCATCCGTTTTTATTGCCTTTTTGTTTGCTACTATATTTATATTACATTGCCATTTATGAATGGATTTTGATGATTTTGTTTGTAAAGTAGACCACGTTTCGATTGTTTTGGTTCAATTATTTGTTCGCTTTATTTATTTCTACAGACATAACGTATAATATGCTACATTGTTGTTTTCTAGTTCTGCAGGTAGTATACAGGTGTCTGTTTGTAAATGAAATGTTTCTCTCATTGTCACAAATACTTTGACTACTTTTCTTAAAATCACTATGTAAATCGTTATAATAAATTAAAAAAATACTTATTTTTTCAAGACCATATTAAAATGTTGTAAATAAAATATATACTTCTATCACCGGATCTGAACATACTACTCATTCAGGTCTGACGAAAAAAAAACAGTAAGGTTTTTTATACTCACTTTCTATACCAAGACACACTTAAAGATGTCGTCATAACATCAATTATTCATAGAATATTTAACGATGATCTGAATATAAATCACATATTTGAGAATATCGTCAGAGTCCGTACCTGTTTGACATCTTTCGGCATCTGGCCGGTCGGAGGCTGCGATCTCGAGATAGCCCGGGTCACTGCCCCCGCACACACACTACCCCGCACGGAAGGTTGTTCTGTTTACGACCTGAGACTTGACCCTGAGGTAAATATAACAGGGAGGCATTTATATAATTGTTTTTATTCATACTTCCATCGTACTTTACTGGATACACTTGCTAAAGTCGACATTTCAGTGCTCGCCATTTTCGTGATTGAGTTTGAATTTAGTAATTAATGTAGATGCGGAAATTTTAATTAAAGTTTACAACTAGACAATGAAATAGAGAAGATATGTATATGTATTATTTTTTTCATTGTCAAATTCATTAACTTACCCGTGTTAGTGATGACTTGACTTTAATAATAGTAATTGTCAGATAGGAACAGGAAAATAGAGAACACTCAAGTATTCGTGGTGAAATGTGATTAGCGTTTACATAAGTACATACATATTTTCACAAACTCCCAAATATAATAAATGGGTAAAAACAAAAAAATATTAATGTTATAAATAAATGTAATAAATTAATATAATATTTTAAATAGGTTAATGTGTTCGTACGTGTGTGTGTGTGTACCGTTTAGACGTCAAATTGATAGAAATAAGTTTTGTCATAGCAACAAATTGATGTTAGAGAAGGGCATACGCAAATCTTTATCTGATAATTCATATATCATTATGTACGCGGCAAAAGCCGCGAAAAACATATGGTTTTTAATTTGAAAGATATCTAATATCTTCACATATCATGCTAGCAGTGCCCGCGACTTCGTCTGCGTTTTTATTTAATTATTTTATTTTATACATTTCTAAAATTTCTAAAATAAAAGTAGCTTAAGCCGTCTCTTATTACAGCAGCTGTCTACCAGTGA
>DVZL01002824.1:0-14842 GCA_018236625.1 Lasaia peninsularis
GTTGCCGGGCGCGTCGATGCGATGCGTGGTGTCAGCGTTCCTCACATAGCTTAGGGTTGTAACATACGTAATCTGAATTCAGAATTTGGAAAATTCGGAGCGACCTTTGAATATTAAAATTTCGACAAGTTTCAGGATCTTTATTTTTTATTTGTAGATAAAAATTAAGAAATAAGAAAAAAATCTGATTTTTTAAAAATTCTGAGCGACCTTTTTTTGAGCTGCCGTTGCCGTTTGGAGGGGACTCTTAAAACATTGAAAACTTGCATATTTTGGTATATACTTTTATATATGTATATTAGGGTAATGGTATTTAACAAAAACTATAGGCCTCATGTGGTAGTGCAACCTTCTGACTATTTCTGCTGCTATAAAGTAACTTCTCGCCTTGGTCGTATTCCGATTTGAATTTTAGTGTTTACGCAATAAACTTAACATTTCATCTCAGATTGACAGTACCTATTTAAATTGACTAGTAAATCATATTTTACTTTTGTTTTCAGGCAAACGGCAACAAGAACAGCACGTATCTCGGTCGCCGTCCCCGGAGTCGCCGGCGCCGCTGTCGCCAAGTGACAGTGAAACATTCCGACCTATCCTCAGGACTCCACCGCCTTCAAGGGCAGGTCCGCCTCCCTCCCCACCTGTACCAACGCACCCCATAGCCCCCGTCACACCAGAACCCCCAGGGCCCATATCACTCACACCGTGTCCTGTCTGCGGCCGTACCTTTGTACCTCAGTCATTATCCAAGCATGTGAAAATTTGTGAAAAGATGACCATCAAGAAGCGAAAAACTTTCGATTCATCAAGACAGAGGAGAGAAGGTATGATATTCATAGCTTTTTTGGTGGTGGTTGGTGTCTCCGGGTAGCTTTAGTTTGTTAGGGGTTTTTGTTTTTAATTAACCACTTTAGTGTAAATAATAGTTTTAATCCTGTTTGTAGATATAGAAATAATGCTTAGGATAAAGTGATTTCACCCAAAGTAATGCAGCAAGTAGAACAACACTATGCAGTACATGAATATAATCGTAAATATCATAATATTAAGGACTTTACAGTGACGCCTTAAAGCGGTATCATTTCAATAATAGAACGACTTAAAATACGACTTTGTCACACACACACAATAGGATCGCGATTTGTCAACAAAATTCAAATAATACTGCAGAGAAAGACATCACTGTAAAATATTATAGAAAGGTCCCATGTCTAAATTAACTTTTTATTTTTAGCTTTTCTACTTGAAACAGTATAACAAAACATAATTTATTAGGTTTTATTTATATTTTAAAAATTTGTGTGCAACGTTTTTTAATGCAATGCAGAAAAGTTTCATAAGAATACATCTCAAAATGCTATTAGTGTATTACAAATATTAATTATTTATTAAACAAAGTGTACATTAAATATAAATGGTAAAAGTACAAACAAATAATCACCATATTGATCGAACCCCGAAATTAGGCGATATGTCCGTAGAATGGTGTAGTCAAGGTCGCTAACCCTTGGACCAACGAACTGGACGGTTAACCACTTCCTCTGCCCTGGGGAGTTGAAATTTTACTTATTCAGCTCAATATAGATTAATTACATTTATACGGAACATACTTGAAAATATTTTTATACTATTAAAGGGACGAAGAAACACGCAGGTGAATTTCCCGATGATAAGAATTACACTTTGCCTATGAACACCAAAGGTCTATAAGTATAGCCTGGAGCTTAAAATCTATTACTTGAGCAATTTTTCTAATTATCCTCGACTGGATTGACTTTAACACGATATCATGATTTATCGCAAAACTTACTTAGTTCCTACACTTAATACTAGACCTTAGTATTAGTGTAAGTCTTAGTCCTTAGTTGCTAGCACTTAGTTTTTGACACGGTGTGAGTGATAAACAAACTGTCGCTGACCTCTTATTGGTAGGAAAGCTGTTGAATTAATAAAAATAAAGTTTAGGCGGTTAAGTTAAGGCTAAAATAAAAGGCGAGAGCCTTTAAAGGAACCCGGGGCTAACGAACTAAAATATAGAGAGGTAGTATTAAAATCATAACAAATTTAGCGTTAGTTATTAATTTTACAAATTAGTTATTATTATATGAAAATAAAGATAATAAAAAAGGGGCATTCCGTAGAAAATTATGTGGCTTTAATTTTGGAAGACCCATCTATAAATACACGATCTAATCATGCAGCAATTGTGGGACAGTCTGTCGCAAATCAAACAGATTATTTATATTGTATATGAGTAGAACATATAATAGCATTATATCTTTCTATTAAAATAAATTCAATTATTCAAAACCATAAGGAAGCAAATGCATTGTTTTCTTGGGCTCTATAAATCATCCAAATTGCATTGGTGATTTCACTTTTTCTTAGCTAAGTTACTTTTCCAGACTGAATTTTCTTTTATTGTGCTAATCTTAATTTGTTTTGTCGGTAAGGGTTGAACACAACGAACGGTAGTTCTGGTGAGTGATTTTGCGTGAATTTTTTAAGCATCGTCGATTTAACTGTTGTGAACGTTTTACTAACATAATATGTTTAGTTTACTTACTAACTGACGATAAGTTTCATTTTAATGCTACGTTTGCAGTTATTGTTTTGGCTAATAGTATTTTGCTTATTTGTTAATATAAATGAAGTCGCTTAAAGAACGCAGATTGTTTAAAGTGTAAAAACAGAAGTAAAGTAGCTCATTAACGTCATATTATTTATCCCTTTCGAATCTGTATGAAATATTC
Organism: Lasaia peninsularis; assembly: GCA_018236625.1. Lineage (NCBI taxonomy): Eukaryota > Metazoa > Arthropoda > Insecta > Lepidoptera > Riodinidae > Lasaia > Lasaia peninsularis. Next base: position 2,757 of record DVZL01002824.1, read on the forward strand.
ATCCATCTCACTCATATTAAAGATAACGCCACTCATTATACAATAACCAATCGCTCAATAAAACTGATACATAGACTAATATTAGTTTTTAAAAGTAACTTTTAATAAAATAAATTAAAATTAGGTACTGGCAGATATTAAATACTTGCTTTAATGTGAATCCATAAAAATCCATATCCATAGGACGTGGTGAATATTTTTTGTGACATTTCGCATAATTTTGATTGTCATATATATGTGATCACTGATCACACGTTAAAACTTAAAATATCAGTGTGTATGGACACAAAGACGGAAGGAAGTAACATTGAGGCGGAGTGTCATTTCCAGAGATAGTGTCCTCTATACCTTATTGAAGTTTATGTCCACGTGCAATAAAGTCTTAGTTTTATTCTGACAGCAGCACTAAAATAATAGTCATAATACCAAAGTAGTACTTATTAAAACATTGTACAGGGCTTGCTTGGTGTTTACAATCAATATGCCTAAGAAAGTAGTATTCCTTCTTAAGAACCAATAAACAATCTAAAATAATGCTTCTTTAACCAATATAACTGATAATCTTGTAAATTACAACTAATTGTAGCGATTTGGTTGGGACAAAGTAGACTAAGTAAGGCTAATTTATGTATAATTTATTAATAATGAACGAATAAATGTTAATATTTTATAAATTTCAAATCTCTAATTTCCGTGGCTTATTTTCAAAAAACTTCAACCGCGGGCTAAAGCTACTAACCAATAATATTCCAAAAATTCTGTGCAACACGCTAATATCTTCCAAAACATACCTATATTACGAGGACAATTAGGATATTTGCATATGCCATGTACGGATACAAACGCCTACTTGCGGAACTAACCCATCTTGCTGAGGCAGGCTTAAAGGTGACGCATCGGTTATAGACAGGGCGGGACGTTCTCGGTGAAACTACCTCATCGAATACCAGAATCACATTTACAAAAGAACCACAAATAATGGCAAAAACATTGATAAATTGTAACCTGACAGGTTTAGATAATTAAAATAATTGTACATACCTATACCTATAATTCACAAGTTACAAAACATAAAGTTTGTAGTGCACAAAAACGACCAGTCTATTGAAATGCAGACTTCTATTATTAGCAATGGATAAGTTTAAATCTACAGAATTGCTTTGGTTTTTTTATTTATTAGAAAAATACTCTTTTAAAATAAAATAAGAAGGCGCAACATAAACTCATAAGAATTTTTCTGTGCATCGACAACTGCAAAACAACGTCACAACATTAAGTATTAATATTACGTGCACTATACGTAATTTTCAACTCTAAGACAACATATATAAAGTCATAAAATATTTTAACACCACCAACGCTGCGTGCACGCTTCTTGAAATTGTATTATTAGCTACTATTTTACTTGTTGTATCGTGGAATTCTTTAATATGTTTACCAAAAATGATCAAAGTGATAAAGTTTCCAAAAAAGACTAATCGTGTTTTAATATAATATGTTATCAATTTGTAACGTAGGTATATATAATGTCATACTAACTTAGGATGAGATTCGTTAATCACTCTTACGACATGGCTACACAAAACGTATTCTAATATTTTATACCATATGTCCTGGTACTCGATGAGGTGGGTTTATAAACAGCGCCCGCCCAAACTAACAATACATCAAAATATGCATGAGTTTTGATCGGAAGGTAGTGTTATCTCAAACGGTGAATCGTACTGCACGTAGAGTTTGTGATGTATTTGTGCATTAGCTATTTTAAAATGTGCTTTTAACATCAGGTATGATATATATTATTACAAGTATAATATAAAACAAAGACCGAGAAAAATTAGTGCCGCAAAAAGCTAGCATTTCTGACTCAGTTTGGTGACACTACCCATGTTTGGTGCTGGTTTGCCTTCTAAATAAAGAACAAAACTAGCAGATAATAGAGAGAACCTCCACCCACAGACAGCGATAATGTTCTCTTTTAACCTAAATTATTATATCTCATTAAATAATCTGGCATCCATACTTTTCAAACCGATACGTGGCAGTGAATAGAACTCAGTAGATTAGGCGTGTTTCAGAACTTTGTGTAGAAACTATATGTTATCAGTCAGAGGAGACTTGTACCTTGCAGTGGTTCTAAAATAGTTGTATTCAAATCCCTGTCTCCAATTGCTTATTGAGATCGTTAAGAAGCATTAATCGATTTAAACCAGTCAATTACGATCTCCAGAACTTTCGAAGATGAAAATTTAGAACGTAACAGATGGTAAAGTTTTCCAGACGTTATTCTCGTGCTATCTCAATGGCCGACCCTCGTCGATAAAAAGATTTTAAATGCCTATTAAATAGGAATGCGATAAATACTTCTTGCTTGCTTCCAAATTTGAAATAAAACTTTCATAATTAAAAATGTTATTCTTGGGGTTAGAAATGTGAACAAAATTGTACAAAGGAATGTTCTAGAGCTGTTTTAGTTCACAGTTCGGAAACCACTGTAATAACTCAATAACTTCAGAACACTTATTAGATGCATTCACACTGGCACGGTCACCATTACAGGCACGGACTTAGAACAATACTTGCCAAAGAATTTCGGTCTTCCAGAAAACAGCCCATTCCTCGAGAAGAGTCAAGCGCAGCCGATCAAGTCTACGCCGAAGCCTAGGAGTCAGTCCGTTCGAAGCGCTATCATGAAGGTAATTTTATCAAATATCAATATAATAATTCTTTAGCGGTTTTTAACTAATTTTGTGCCAGAAAATGTTTTTTTTTTCTTGAGTTGGGCCTACAACGTCCGCCGAAACTAAGGGTTTTCTCCCGTGTGGCCGATCCCGTCTTACATAATGTCCCAGCCTCAGCTCAGCTTGGAACGCACTATTATCATCTTTGGTATATAGAAACAGGAAATCGTCTTGCAATCAAATATACATAGGTATAATTAAACAATCAAACTCGATGTAATTTTCCAATATCACATTTCAGTTCGCTTGCACTAAAATATAAAGTTTATTCTAGTAATATCGACATCTGATCGTGCTATTTTTTAAAATAAAAACTAGCAGTCAGATTACCTAATAGTATAATGTGTGCGTTGCATATACAAACCAGTGATGAATTGTGCGTTGCCAAATAACTACGGTACGCTAAATAGCATTGAAAGCTACATCGTAAGCTCTCATCGCCCAAAGAGATTTTTCAGGTGTATTTTTGTAAAGAGTATATTAATTATATTATCATTTTAATTTTCCCTCGTAGTGCTTCGGGTTCCCTGTGTAGTTGGCCATCAGCCAGCATAGGTTAACTGAGTCACTCCCAACAAGACCATTAAATACTCTACATTTTATGGTCTCGTTGGGACCGACTTTGTTGACGTTATGCATCTTATCTACCACTGTCACCTTTCACCTGATGCACATTATGGGACCCAATGTCTTCGTAATCGTAAATGAATATGTACCTCTGCTTACCCCTTGAGGGACATGGGTGTGACGAACTTTATTTTTTTTAATACAATTCCAGCCAACGGCCGACCTGCAGAAGTGTCCTCACTGCAGTCGCGCGTTCGGCGTGCGCGCGTTCGAGCGCCACGTGGAGTGGTGCGCCGACAAGGCGAAGATCCTGCCGGCGGCGCCCGCGCAGCCCCCGCAGCACATCGCCAACGCCAAGCAGCGGCTCAACGCTCGCACGCAGTACAAGGCGCCGCCGGTACGCGGCAGGAGGTATGGTTATATCATAAAGCTAAGCCACAAAAACCTTAACAAAGAGCTATCCCCAGATTAAAAGAAATAGAAATACTTATTGTAAGCAACCAAAACACGAAAATTAAACAAAACATTTCAATATTGAAAAGAATATAGAAAAAAAATTTAAAAGTTACACTTCTGTAGTTATCAATATTAAAAAATATATAATAAATAAAAAAAGTCAATCGTCTGCAACGCGTGTTTTTGTGGATTACAAACGGACCCTTTCGATTTGTATCGAGAATGAAATCTGAACGCTGGTTTTGGAGAGCCTCTTTAGACGGAATATCATATCAGTGGCCATGTGCGCTTATTGATGCGTATGTTAAAACATTATCTTATTCTAATGCCAGCTATCTCACTCTTCATTATTTTTGATTTCATCAACTCTATGACACTCGCGGAGACATTGAACAGTTTAGGAATTAGAAATACTATGTACTACATATAGTTAAAAATCGTCTCTGTGGTGTAACGGTACGGCTGTCGCCTGTTAAGACCGTTAGCCGCGTAAGGTCCTGGGTTTAATTCCCAGGTAGGGCAACTTTTCTTAAATATTTTTCAAATTATTCTGAGTAAGTATTACATTGCCCGGGATTGGCCCGGAGTGGGAATAGGCTTGCAACCTATCACTTCATAGGCTCTAGTACCTTGGCTAATCGTGGGTGTTCTAGTATATCAACTGGACTCACGAGTCGTAGATATAAGAGGTAGCAAAAGGTGTGCTAACCTTTTGCTACCTCTTCGTGGATAATAGGCGTGAAGGTACTTTAGAAATACTACGTTTTTTGGGTATGTCCGGATGCGAATCGGATATCGCGTTTGCAACATAACCAACGCGTTTGCGTTTAGTACATCCAAATGTATGAACTCAAATATAATTTTGTAATAATATAGTCACGCCCGTGTCCCCGACATGATAAACTGAAATACTCATAGAAACAGGATCCCCCTGTTAATCTCACCCGGAACCTCAAGCATCAAAGTCGGGCACCGACTACGTTCGACCACAGAGAAATATGCCAACTTTTTCATTTTAGTCGGTTTTCAAAGTTATTGTGTTGTATTTTTAAGTTTCACCGAAACTCGAGCTGTAGTTTTTTGCGTGAAAGAGCAACAAACAAACGTAAAAACTTTCGCATTTATAATATTTATAAGTATAGTTGCTTGCTACAGTCGCGTGTACGTAACACATGTTCCCCAGATCGTCCCAGTCCCGGGAGAAGTCGTCCAACAGCAGGTCGGCGTCCGTGGAGTCGTCCCGCTGCGTGTCCCCGCCGCGGGAGTTCGGCGACTACAGGCACGCACGCTCCAGGGCTTCCGGTCAGTACATATTACATACACGAATGCACACATACACACATCTTCACGCCAGCTCCCCTGTGGTGTAGGCAGATGACACAATTACATACACCTATAACAACTATCTTGACCGCCTTTGGTCGAGTCTAACGTACACGCCTAACCGCATCGACCAACCGTGAAGCTAAATAATATATGTTTGTATTTCCGGGTCTGGTTGTTTATTAAATTTATTCTTGTATATATTTAAATATATCTATGTATTAGTATCGTCGACTAACACCCATAAAAAAAACATTTAATTTGCTTACTTTGGGGTTCAGTCAATTTGTGTAATTTTTATAGTAATATTTATTAATTTAATTGATTATATTTTTTTCTCTCTTTTACTAGAAATGCATTTTAATATGACGTTGGACCAATTATATAAATGAATGTTAATTTTTCCCTATTATTGAGATTTAATTGTCAAATAGGATGTAAGGACTTATTGTAAATATTATTATTGAAATGTAATCATATTCCAGAAAATAAATTATACGATTCACCCGCCCAATAAAATTACTAAGCTTTCCCACAGGAAGGGAGGAGGAAGTTAATGTATTACAAAAAGAATATTCCGTATCCTGTTCGAGGTTCTAATCTTTTACTATGCAAAAAATGTTTCTAATCGTTTTAACTATTTTGGTATGAAAAAAAAGTTTAATGTAAAAACATCTAAAAGTGAAATATTAACTTGAACTTTTGCTATTTCAGAATCAACTTCTAGCAACGACTGCCATGAGGATACTTCACCTCACGTTCCAGTGATAAGAAACTCTAGAACTTCCAATCAAAATTCTTCCGGCGACGCTAACGTCAAGGCTCGCCAAGCTAGACTTGCAAGAGATCTCAGTAGTTCAAGGTAAAATCATCTGTATAATAGCTTACTTTAAAATTATATTTAGCAAATAAGGGGAAAGGAAGGAGTTTTGAATTATAGTTTTTTTTTTTTCATTTATTTTCTCATATTTTGTCTTCATTTCATCGTTCCTATCTCCTTGTTTGTAGAAACAAATTTAACTGTCACTGACTCCTTCCTTTTTCCCTTCCTTTAGAAATAACGAAGAACCTCAAACTTCCTCTATCCAACAAAGTAATACAGATCCTAACATTTGTAAACAAGTCGTCTCTAATAAACCAAAGCATAGATTGAATGTTAAAAAACGACAACAGTTGAAAAAACTTGAAGAAATTGCTTCGAAATATCATGAAAAAATACAAAATATCCAAAATGAGTCTACAAAAAAAGATATTATATCCACTAAAAGCCAAATACCGGTATTTAAAAAGATAAAAATTAAAAATATCGAAGAATTAGAAGCAAAATTAAAAATAAATAATGTTGCCACGAAATTGACTAATAAAAAAATAGTTACAGAAGATACGTCTGCTGTCGAATTGGAATCAAAAAGTAGATTGATAAAACATCATAAAAAGGAAAAAACAAAAGACAATAAAAATATTACCAAAGAAAGCACCATGAGTTTAGACAGTCTCGAAAGTTCTACTTCTCTTAATAATATAAACAAGAATTTTCAGTCTGTTGGTATTAATACGGAACTACTTTGTCCTTGTGTGCCATGTGTTATACACGACGAAATGTTGCCGAAAATTTTAAAGAAAAATAAAATTCAAAATTCGATTAATAGAAATGAAACTGCACTTAAACAAATTAAGAACCAGCCGACAGTTGAACTTTTGTATAAAAATCCAAATATTATTGATTTACGTGATACAGAAAGCAAAGAAGTTATTGAAAATAATTTAGAAAAACCCACTTTTGCCACAATCAAAGGAGCATTTGAAGTTTGGAATGATATTAAATCTAATCTTAATAAGGAAAATAATGTTGAAAACATTATAAATGAAAAGATAATTATAATCGAAGAACAAAATGTAGACACAAAATTGATTACGGAGAGTGATGCAAATTTAGAGGATTTATCTACAGAAAGTATAAGAGAAAACTATGAACATGATTTAAGTGAAGAAGATTTCAATGATTCTTTTGATGAAAATAAAACAGAATTGGAAATGCACCGTCAAGGCAGTGGTGATACATATACGAAATTCACTGAAAATCCTGCAGACCTCGAGGAATTTCTTAACATAACTGACAAAATGTTATACAATCAAGAACACAATGAATCACAAATCAACTCCAAAGATATAGAAGAACTTCACACACCCAAAACAAGTTCCCTAGAGACTGTGAATACAGAGCCCTCAAGTAAAGATAGCAGTCGTACTTCTGAAATGACAAAACCTATGTTCTCCGACAGTCTAGAAGAATTAAAAAATAATTTCAAAGAGATTCTTCAAGAAACTAACCAGCAGATTAACGACAAACATAGACTAATAGATTGCGATATAACAAAACGAAATATCTGTGACATGGAACATATCACAATATATGAAACACAACAGAAAAATCGTGAAGATCAAAACAATGATTCTGATAGTCATAGCGAGTTTAGACTTCCTTCGATTTCAGAAAACAATAAGAGTATTAAAAGCCTTGCTCTAAATAAAACCAATCATGTTTATGGAGAAAGAAAAAAACGTACAATGCTAGGGGAATTGGACCGCTCGAATAAAGATAACAAAACATTTATTATTAACGGCGATGGCGAAAGCAATGATGAAGCACCACCCATTAAATTACCTCGTATCGAAAACAAAAGGTTTTATGTCTTTCATGACTAATTGCGCAATATTGTGTTAAAGTTAGAATCTGTGTAGACTATACAGAAACGCCAAAAGCACTGTTGCTGATTCCAAAAGCCTTTAATGTTTAGATGCAATATTTATAATTTAAACATATCAGTCATATTATGAAAATCTTAAATGTTATGAAGTAGATGGGCATGAGTAGTTAATTCATAGAGGTTATCCATAAGGTTCATCTTAGTTACATTTCCAATTTTTATATGCACAAAATTACTACTTTTTTCATCCTTATGTTGTAGATGGATTCATTAGAGTTAGTAATTCAATTAATCCAACGTAAAGCAGAACCGCCTCGAGGATATTCATGCGTTGCCGGTTTGTCTGGGTTCTAGCATCCCCTTTTCCCTCTCTTTCCAACAATCTGTCATAACAAATAAATAAATAGTTTTTAGTGATAATTATTATATTGACTTGCTAATGATTTACGACAATACGCAAGAGTAACACTATAATTTTAATTATGTATATTCTATAATTTGTATGTATGATATGTTTAGTATATATGAAAATACATATGTGTACTAAGAAAATATTTTTTGACGATACACTTTGTGGGGGTAAATTATTGTGTTGCATGTCATTAAATGCTTACATAAGGTAGAATATATCTTCTAAGTCTGATGTTTAATGAATTAGACTCTGTTAATGTGGCAACAAAGACTACTTTCTAATTTTTGTCGATTTTTTTATTTTCCAGGCTTGATGATAATTACGATCCATTCGCGTCAGCTGCTAGACAAATGAAGGAACTTATGTCGTCGGATACAAATATTACTAAAAAAATTCATAATCCTTCCAAAGATTCCACTAGAACCTTACCTTCCTTACGCCCTACACCTACTAAAGAAAAACCTTACCCACGTACCGACAATTCAAAAATGATAAAAGATAGCATCAACAAAACATACCAAAAAACACCGACATTACAAAGAATGAAATCATTTGGTAGCAGTAACATTGAAAACCATAATTCGTTTGGAGGTAGATGTAATTCTTTCCGCGTGAACAGAAACGACAAAAAGACAAATCAAAAATTAAACTCTACATTTACAAAATCCAGTAAGGAAAATATTAGTTCATCGGAAAAAACTTACTTTTCTCGTAACAGTAGCCTTAATAGATCCTTCTCAAGCTACTCGACTCCAAATTACAGCACTCCAAAACCAAAAGACAAAATTCCAAAACTATCTCAATCAATGTATCACGGCTTTCAAAGAACTACAATTAAACAACCCATTAAACTTGATAAAATAAATAAAAATGAGGAGAAAAAAGATCTCGTCAATCTCGATTCTATATTCTCTTATGACACTAATTCAATGACCGACAGTAATTACATAGATCCTAGACTTATTAATGAAAATGACAATTTACCTATAAATGTTAATACTATCTTAAATAATCCAGATATTATAAGTAGCATGGAGTCTTTACTTACTACAGAAAATTTACCAGCTAAATTTGAGTCTTTTAATACAAATAAAAATAATAACTTAACACTTCTGGCGGATTCTGTATCTAATAAAAATGAAATCAATAATCAAATAACTTCCCCCACTATAAGCGAATTGAGTTCGCAATATGATAAATTAATATCATCATTAGAACAGAGCATGACTTCGAAAGCTTCTGGTAAAGATGGAGATTCTCTATGCGAGGACTTTGATTTGGAAGACTTCATGTCTTCCTTTGACGAAGAAGTCCTTAAGCAAAAAATTGAAAAGAAACGTACATACAGTTCAACGACCAGAATAGTTCAATCCGAGATTAATGATAATAGAAATTCTGATACTAAAGTAGTTAACTCGCCTAAAGTAATAAATGGTATGTTACCGGTTAATAAGTCGACATCTCTTGTTTTTAGCAATAACAATATTGTGGGTGACAAACTTTTCCTATCCTCCGTCAAAAGATCCACTTCCCTTCTTGACTCCATTCAAAAGAAGACCAATTTGGAAAATGCCAAGAGTCGTCATAAAACTGATCAGTTAGAAGAAGATATCATGCAGTCTTTGAAAGATTTTGATAAATTTTATGAGAGCCAGAATAACAATTTCCAGTCAAGCAAGGATAATGTTAGCAATAGAAGTTTATACAATGATACGATCAAAAGGGATTTACGGAAGAAAATGGATCAGAAAACCATTAAATCTGATGCCGTTTCTAATGGTAACGCTACGCCAAATGGTAAAGCCAGCTCTGATTCAGCTTATAGCAGGTTAGTCAGGTAATTAGTAGTCTCGTAGTATGTGTATTAAATTTTCTTTTTGCATATCAAAATCTACAGTTAATCGTGATTATTAAAACTAGGTTATGCTTAATAAAGCCGAGCGCTCAATTTGTTACCGTATATAAAGATGGCGCAATAAGATGTAAACGCTGGAATCGAGGATCAAGAAAACTTTAAAAATGGCCAATCATATTGCCAATTAACAAGCATATTGCCCATTAACGAGCATATTGCCCAGTAACACGCATATTGCCCATTAACACGCATATTGCCCATTAACAAGCATATTGCCCAGTAACACGCATATTGCCCATTAACACGCATATTGCCCATTAACAAGCATATTTCCCATTAACAAACATATTGCCTATTAACAAGCATATTGCCCATTAACAAGCAAATTGCCCAGTAACACGCATATTGCCCATTAACACGCATATTGCCCATTAACACGCATATTGCCCATTAACAAGCATATTGCCCATTAACAAACATATTGCCCTTTAACAAGCATATTGGCCATTGTTAAAGTTTCCTTCACCTAAAAATTGTGTCTAAACTGTGTCAGATTTTTTGAAAGCTATGAAAATGTGTCACAATCCCTTGAAGTTCTTTCATACCCTAAATCTGTAATAGACCAAATTTAAATGTATGTTATCGGATGAAGATTTTATTTGAAACTGAGCATACCAATTTTTACTTTAAAAGTCTCATTATATATATAAAATTTAAAGAATAAAAATAGAAGTTCTTATATGAGTCAACCCTCATTGAAGCTGCGTCTGTGCAGTGTTTGTTTGTTTGTTTCTGTGTATTTATTTTCGGTTAAACGTATGAACTCATTTTAGTTATTAATTTTTTTTGTTTCAATTATCGATTATGTGTGGAAAAATATAATTACGCGGCGGGAGGGTGGGATTTTGAAAAGAATGTAGATTTGAATTTGTTCTGTAATAAGTAATTAAACTTTTCACAAAATTCGGTGGCATCGCACTCAAAGAGGCCTTTTCTTACGTCTTATTACACAGGTTTACGCCGCATGTGTTATAATATTTGTAGTATCTATGGTGTTTTATTGTTTATTTCTTGCATCACATGTTTCAGTCTAAACAGAATCTCACCGTCAAAATTGTCGTTATGTAACAACAAAGAGTCGAATGGCATGTCGAGTATAGAGCAGGCGGCGGCCGGCTCGGACTCGAGCGCCGCGAGCAGCCACAAGGACGACGCTCGCTCTATATCCAGCGACGAGTTCCAGGCCATGGAGCGCTCCATACAGTTGGATGAACCTGTACGGACGCCGGGGTTAAACGATTTAGGGGCTAAAATTAACAATGGTAAGAAACTTAAGTCTCAATCTATATCAAAATTGGGAAGTTTGGTGTTTCTACATATTTGTGCCTGATGTGGTGAAGGACTTGCCACCTGTTATAATATCATGGGACCTAATATCGTCGGCTAATCGTGGGTGGATATACCCTTTCGGGGATTTTTTTTATTTTTAAAATATATAGAAATATTTTAATTTTGAGTAAATTAGTAGGATACTTTCAAACCCAAAACAGTTGTTTTTCATGCTCTGTTTGCTTCGAGAAATATTTTTTTATAAAAAAACAAACGGTAAGCTGATGGTAAGTAACCGCCGTTATATACGAACATTCGTATCAAAAATATCACCGATGCTTTGCTGATCTTACTTTAATGAGTACGTTCTTTTTTTGATTGTTTTAAGCTAATTCCAACGATCTGTTACTTATTTATTACGAGCTATATTGTTTTTTGTTCGTGTCTTCAAACTGTACAAAATATTAATATCGGAAATAATTTCACGACATAGTATAAAACAAAGTCTCTTCAAATGACTGTCGGTCCCTATATATGCTTATACTTCACGTCACGAGAAGCTATAATTTTTGTAAACAAACTTCTTTTACCAAGAAAATATTTTTATTGCGTGACAACAATGAACTGACCATATTCAATCGAAGTAAAAATATATACGGGTTATATGAAAGTAATAACCTTTTTAATTTAGTCTA
>DVZL01002825.1:0-14841 GCA_018236625.1 Lasaia peninsularis
CAACATCCACAGAAAGACAATCTGTGCAGCCTGCGGATAATGACTGCGTCGTCGATGTTAGTGTCGGTTTCTGTGAAATGACCTGCGAATTATTTAGCTGACCATGTCTTTCTTGAGTAGGCTTTCCGCGGGCGTCCGCTAGTGTTTAATAAATACATAGACTTTATAGAGATGAATAATTTGATTGCGTTAAATAAAAATCTAGAAGAGTGAGAATTGATAACAGAAAACAATTTCAATATATTAGATTAAGTATATATAATATACATATAGAATATTTTTTTTTAATTGTCTCTAAATTTCTAGCTAGAGTCTAAAATTTTAGCTAACTAGCTGCGATTCTCGTTAAAACTACAGAACCGATCGTGACAAAACTTGACTAGGAGGTAGAAAAAATGTCAAACTAGTTTTTTATGGAAAAGAAATTCTAACTAAAAAAGATATCAAAGCATTCGCGAAGTTCAGATTCGATTTGGTTTGATGTGAGCTGTTTTTTGGGTGATGAAGATTTTTTATAAGGGTTACATATCCAAAGGGTAAAATGGAACCCTATTACCAAGACTTCGCTATCCGTCTGTCTGTCTGTCACCAGGCTGTATCTCGTATACCGTAATAACTAGAAAGTTAAAATTTTCACAACAGGTCGAATCTGAATGATTCCGTGTTACCTCACGATGTTTTTCTTCACCTTAAGTGCCCTCAGAACATGTACATAAGTTAAAAAAAATCATTGGTACATCCATAGTAGGCTTTAAATCTAGCCCTTTAAGCCCGAGGCTTATAAGTAGTAGCTTTGAGGATTTCCCCGTGTTGATCTGGATTCTCTGTATAGAATAGATCATCTGCCTTTCTACCAGGCAGCTCATAAGAGGCGAGCATAGTTTATCAAGGACTAAGCACTAATAAAGACTAAGTACTAGTAAGTCTAGCTGCGTAGCAACCCGCCCGGGTTCAACCACCTTAGCTATTCCTACCGCCTTCATAACAATATCGTGTTCCGGCCCGGAGGATAGAGTAGCCGACAGACTTGCACGCCAGGCCTAACAACCCGGCCACAGGACAGCGACGCACCTACAACATCTATAGTGTCTATAAGCCACAGTTGTCTCTTACCATCAGGAGAGCCGTGTGCCTGTTCGCTTTCTTATTCCATAACAATAAAATAAAAAATAAAGTAGTATTATCTACACCCTTTAGAAATATAAGAATTGTATACATACATATCTTTACGCCAGCTCCTTTGGGAGGTTAGCAGAGAGTGTCAAGTGCCAATTGCAATGTATATTTGGCTGGCTGGCTAACTTTTATTATTCTCTTCAAACAACCGTTTTCGGAGACTCTTGATACCATCCTCGGATTATACGCAAACTATAACAATCTTTCATCTATCATTCTTTCTACATAACCGAACCATTGGAGCATGGCCTTCAGGGGCGTGCACTCCATAGAGGCACATAAGCACTATTTACGCTTTGAGACAGGATGTGCTCTGATATATCTAATTAAACTCCGATATTTCATTTACATGATCACATAATCTATGAAACTAAATCAAAAATAGTTAAAAATCTATATTATAAGATTTTTTTTTGTAACCGACTAGTCCGCCGCATACCCAGAGTCATAATCCTGGACACGCTGCTAATGGCCTTTCTCATTTTTACAACGATAATTTCTTTCAATCCCATTCTTTATACATGACGTAAAAATTTTTTTCTAAATACAAAATAATTTATTCGCAAGATAAAGTTACAAGATTGGACCTTTTAATAACAAGTTATCCCAAATTTACATGTCTATTTCAACACTCTTGGTTAACATCAAAAAAATGTAAATAAAATTTATTAATTAAAACATTGAAAATTAAATAAAATGTATAAGATCTGTTAGAAAGAATTGTCCAATGTCCATGTCATCACGTGGATAGTGTAAGTACAGATTTAGTTCTAATTTCTTCGTATAATTCTGTTTAAATCGTTTCTTAACCGGCTGTTTCTCTCTACAATACTGTAGTATCTCACACGTAATGTGTGCAGTGACAACCCTAGCTTTACTTTGTATAGCACTTTCATAATCTTGATACTTGATTATTTTGTACACAAACATATCTTCACGCCAAGTCCCTTGCATGTTAGGCAGGGAGCATCGAGTGTCCTACATGCTTACCTAGCTTCCTCCACATTCTTGACTCTCTTCATACAGACGTCGGTTTTGTAGACTCTTAATACGATTATTATTTTAATAGTATCATGGCTCTGGTAACTTCCAACAGGGTTTTTTTGGTATAAAATCAGGGATTTCCAATATTTTCTTGGCTAAAATCCACTCTTATATCATTCTTGATTGCAGGGACCACAATGTAGTTATGAAGGTACAGTAAAAACAAACTCGTTGTTACATGGTGGGATTTGAATCTTGACTACCGGAATGGAAGTTCTATGTGCGTACCACTAGACCACCGTAGCTCATTAATCGAGGCTATTTTCATATAAAAGTATCAAACATTCACGGCCACACTACACATAGTTTCGGCGATACAGCCTCAAAGTAACTACGTCATTTGGCCAATCTACGACAGCTACGATCACTCCAACGTGTTGCCGGTTATACACTAATGCACAATGCATTTAATTCACTTATACAGCCCTTTAATAGGTGTAAGCATTGATATTGCAATCCCTTTTTGTGTCCGGTTCACTCTATCGCCATGTTTAACAATGCCCATTCAAAGCATTTGAAAGTTTAGCCGGAAATTATCAGGCGTCAGGTTTAAATGCTTCGCACTGATTGGTTTCAAACTGTACTTGTGTAATCACATTGCGAAGAATCAGTGATAGTGATATTTTTCCACCGAATACTGACCCATGTTTAACATCGCGTTCAAAACATTTTTCTTTCATAATGCTTTTTTTAATTAGAAATGAAAAATTTAATTTTAATGTCGTAATAGGCAAGCTTATTCGTCGTAATAGGCAACTTAATATAGACATAAGTGTAAAATAAATATAAATATTACTGGACAATATACACAAATTGATCTAACCCCAAAGTAAGCAAATTATATGCTTGTGTTATGGGTGTTAGTCAACGATACTAATACATGGAAATACTTAAATAGATACCAGGATAAATTTAATAAACACCCAGACCCGCAAATACAAATATCTATGTTCATCACACAAATGCCTGTCCTCGTCGAGAATCGAACCCGAGCCTCGCGATTAGACGCTGCGGTTAGGCGTGTACATTACGCTAGCCACTCGGCCAACGAGGCGGTCAAGTGTAAAACACATTTTTTATAAGATAAGACAGTCAGTGAACAAGGATACGGGTTTCCCGATGGAAAAGACAACTGTGGCCTATAGACACCAAACATTAAACATTGAAAGACATACCGGCTTACATAATAAATACATCGAAGACAGAATTTGAATCTCTGACCTTTATCATACAAAAAAAGGAATGAATCGGTTTCTTAATAAATGTGAATATATTCTTATGTGGTATTATCATCCATCACAACAATTAACAACGCACCATTATATTTTTGGTTGCTTTGAAATACTATAAAAATACTCCTTCGCCAAACATTTGTATCACCTGATATATAGTGATTTCCATATATTTATCCAACTAGACCAGTACCATGTTTATTTAATACATTAGCTGTAAATCAGAAACCCGATACGGTAGTGTCCAAGTCCCAGGTTCGTGTCCCGGCTGAAAACATCGTTGCTCTGACGTATTTACTTACACGCTGCTTTGTATCCGCCAATGTTACATCGTGTTTCAAGCCCTACATAAAATATAGTTACGTTGGAACATGATTCTAGAACTATAGAACAGCTGAGTTGGGGTGATTGACCTATATTACTTCGCATCAACGTATATTATGAAAAAAAGGTCAAATTGCGAGTAAGACACGAAGGGTTCCGTATTGTTCTAATTTATGAAAACGTTAAAAAATCAGGTTTATTGAATGGGACAATCCTTTATATATTTATTTTATTTTGTTTCTAGTTTTTTTGTTATAGCGATTAGAGGTAACAGAAATGCATCATCTGTGAAAACTTCAAATGTCTAGCTATCACGATTTATGAGATACAGTTTGGTGATATACTGACAGACAGCGAAGTCTTAGTAATAGGATTCCGTTTTAATCAAGTAATATAAGATTATAATGATTTGTGGTCAGATGATATCGGGGTCAGCTACCTAATCTAGGGGATTTGACTAGGACACCAGTTTTTATGCAATTGGTCCGGGTCTCCTGTGTAGAATAGACCAACTGCCTTCCTAGTAAATATATATACGTCAAAAAAATATACTTACCTAAATGTAGAGTAAATATGGCACAAAAAAAATCTAGTATATAATAAAATACCGAATAATATTAAAGTTCTACCTACACAAAAGTTTATTCAAAAGGAAGTGAAAAGGGATTTTCGAAATGGTTGTCAGAAAAATGTTTTTACGATATAAAAGAATTGTTTATTAATAAAATTTAATTTATGTATTTTTTTAATATTTATTTTTGTTTATTAAATGTTTTAATTAATGTCTTATATTTTATATCGTCTATTTTTATTAATTGTTGATGTACCTAATATTAAAAAAATAATATTATATAAAATTTTTATGCTGTTTTAATAGTTAGAACAAAACTTATTTTGACACCATTTGAACCCTATTTGAGACAAATAAGGATTAATTTAATTTAACGAGTGGAACGATTTTGACGGGTCTTTCATAGGTTAGCTCATATAATAAGTATCAGCTTACTTTGTTTTGGAATTATACAAAATTATTAGATTTAAATGCGTTTGAAGTCAAGGGCACTGCTAGTCGTAAATACGCAGTGGAATAAGTTAATCTCGCGGCGTCACATACACAAGTCTCCAGATAGAGTAAGGACAGTGTGGACAGACATATGGCTGACAAATTTATACGACAGATAATCTTATCGGAACCGGCACTGCACAGCTTTATTACTCACTTTCTCGGTACTCTGGGGCAGTAACGGTAAAATCCTACATGGCGAAATTGTAATACATCTGAATTGTGTATTATAGTTTATTAAAAGAAATGTGTATGGAAAATATTACTGAACAAATTACACAAATTGATCTAACCCCAAAGTAAACAAATTATATGCTTGTGTTATGGGTGTTAATAATACTAATACATATAAATACTTAAATAGATACCAGAATAAACACCGAAACCCGGAAATACAAACATCTTTGTTCATCACACACATGTTTGTCACCGTCGAGAATCGAACCCGAGCCTCGCGGTTATTCGATGCGGTTAGGCTTGTACGTTAGCCATTCGGCCAATAAGGCGGTCATAATTTTAAATATTAAGAACACGGGAAAAAATCGAAATATATTTACAAATATTTTTATAATGCTAAATCAACAAACAGAGAGACAGACAGATGGACAGGAGCAATATAGTTCCGTTTTTACCGTTTGGGTACACTAAAAAGAATGATAAAAAATTAGCTGATTGAGTTTCTTTAGTCGGGTCTTATCAGTGAATGCACCGTTTGAAATATAATTTATAAGTCAAATCTAGAATGAAATAATTAATTATTAAAGTATTAATACTTTATTGCACACTACTATACACACATTATGATCTGATAATTTCTTTTTTCACACACAAACTTATATTACTTGATACACAAAGGTGGTCTTATCGCTAAGTAGTGATTACTGCCAGACAACTCTTGTATAACAGAGACAAAAACTTGAACAAAATTACCTTGGAAGTTTTATCTCTGATGAAGCTGATGAGTTTTTATAACTTAAGTACTTTGAGTGCTCTTACGATGTAGGAAAATATTGTAAGAAAAACTGTATTCGCGGATCTGAATAACCTAGGATGGAACTTGGTTTCCCTTCTGGGTTGTAGAGGTCAAATGGCAGTTTCTCTGTATAAAAACTGGAGTCCTTGTCAAATCCCCTAGATTAGGTAGCATCAAATTAAATTCAAAAGAGAAGTTTTTTGTTCATTGCTATGATTTTCAATATAATTTTTATTCTGCACGAAGTTCGCTGGGACAGCTAGTACATATATAAAAAGTTAAATACTTATCTTAAATATATAACAGATTTTTGCTATCGCGACATAATCCAAATATATTTTCAAGTACAGATAGGTATAAAGGAACATTACACCATAGTAAAGGCGCGTGCACATGAGTTAGTATTGCATTAGCGTCACAGATACGATATCTGAACACCTCGCCTCCAGAGCGCTTGGCAGAAATAGTTGTAACGCACAAAACGTATAAACTTGGTGCATGTGATAAATACCGGTTAAAGTGAATAGTGATATCGTTCGGTGATATTTATAGGGGGTTTACACGGTGCCAGTCACTGGCATGAGTCATTGGACCGCACCGTTGGTAGAGACCTTGATATAAATTATGATTTGGTGATGAGTATTAAATAAACTAATCTTGATGTAAATTTTAGTTAGAGGTATTTTGTAACTAACAAACTAAATAAATAAGTTAATTTAGGTACGAAACTTAATACCGATTATCTATGAAAATAAATAATCATAAAATGGATTTGTCGAAATTACTTTTCATTAAATACAGTGTTTTATTAGTCTATCCTTATTAAAAAAACATTAGAACTTTATTTCATCCGGAAAAGGATAATATTTTAAAAGATTTAAAAATGAAGATACAACATTGAAATAGCACATGGCAGGCGGTTAAAGTTCGCCGGTACATTTTTATAATAATCATAACTTAATTTAAAAATGCATAGCGCCATCTATTTCCAGATTTGGTACTAATTTTTATCTATAAAAATAAATAATATTTGTCTGTCTGTATGTAATATTAATAAAATAACCGCTTTTTGCCATGTGCAGTATGTTTACAAGGTATTATACTGAAATAGTATTTTTTTTTAATTTGGTCGGTCTCTCTTTCTATTTATAACTATTAATCCCTGAATGGCTGGACTGATTTTGACGAGACTTTCACTTGCAGACAGCTGGTATAGTGAAAAGTAGTTTAGAAATGTCTAAAATAAAATATTTAAACAAAAACGTAGACGAAGTTGCAGGCACAGCTGGTCTAGCGTTATATGCAATACGTCTAAATATAATATATTCGACCTCACAAAGTTACACAAAATGTTTTCCGATTCACAATTTGTCGACATATCATCTTAATCTTTATTCCCCGGGACTATGGTACCTATAAGTTTACTCTCGGCGTGTAATCTCGCTTTAATGTTTATCGTAGCAATTGTAATCGCTCTGTGATTTGTGTCTATCTTGGTTAAATTACACTGTTAACAATAAATGTTTCAAAACTGTAACTGTAATAAAGTATTGGTATTTCAACATCAAGGTGCGGATAGATTATGGGAAATAAAGTAGCCATTACTGTCCAGCAGGCCAAAGGCTGGCATAAACATGGGCACTGAGGACAATAGAGCGCATTCCCCTTCCTGAAACTTTTGATGTACTAGCTGTGCCCTCGACTTGGTCGGTATTTTCATTAAATTACTAGCTGAACCGGCGAACTTCGTATCGCCTAACAACAAATGCATGTCATGTTACCTTAATGAACTAATTTAAGCTTATAAACATAATACAATGATACAAAATAAATATTAATACAGATAGATAAATAAAAGTATTTTATTATGACGAATAATACACACAGAAAGAAAAAAAATTAAAAAAATTTTTTCGTGAACCTATAGAATATATCTTAGAAATTGTTTTCGAAAATAGAAACTTTAATTTACATAAAATTAATTTCTGAACCCACGCGTAAATGCACATTAATATTTGAGGAACTTCTATGTATCCGCTTAATGCGCCTTTTAACCTTTTTAATTCATAAAAAAAATACAGACAATGCATAAATGACAATCATTACTTACAGTATTTGACAGGATGGACAACAGATGTTCACCTTATAAATTTTTTTATTCTATTTTGTATTCTAAAATATTGATAAAAAATACAAATTGCAAAAAACCCATAGGAAATGAGATATTTACAAAAAAAGCGCAAAAAACCGATTCTTTGATCTTTGATCTCATACACCCTACCATTATGTAGGTTTTGAGACAATTTTTTGGGTGTCAATATACAAGTATTTACAGACTTGCAGCTGGGTGTCTCGAATTCTTAAACCTAGATTCTTACCTAATTTAAGCTTAAATGACTTAGCTACTTTAATGTTAGCTTTAAGTTTTATATTAAGCTAGCCTTGACCGTGACTTCGTCTGCGTTTGAACTCAATTATTTTATATACTACTAGAATAAAAGGGGCTTACCCTTTAGGGGCAGGCAGAGACTATCGAGAGTCAAGTGTCACGATTCCTACATACTTTCTTAGCTTCCTCTACATTCATTACTCTCTTCATACAAACACGACCCTTTCAGAGACTTTTGTCACCACCCTCGGATAATTGACGAGTAATTTGTTAGGTAATTAGTTCTCCCCGGGTACCTATACCCAACATAATTTGGTTACAATGTAACAAAAGCTCAGTATATTTAAAACTAGCTGTGTCCGTGACTTCATTTGCGTTTTTATTTAATTCTTTTATAGTGTGATCAGAGAAAGAGTGGCATTGAAATTAAGTGTCGATATAAGAATGGGAAAGGGCATGCTCCAATAAACCATTGGAGAATATCATGTGGATAGAATGAAAGACGAAAGATTGACAAAACAGAAATCTAATGTGAATGTGGATGGATGTAGGTATCTGGGGAAACCTAGGTTGACATTCCACGACCAAATAGCTCGTATGTTATCCGAGGGTGGTGTCAAGAGTCTCCGGAACCGGTGTGTATGCATAAAGAGAATTATGAATGTCGAGGAAGCTAGGCAAGTATGTAGGGATTGACATTTGGCACTCAATACTCACTGCCTACTTCTCAAGGGATATGGCGTGAAGATATGTATTTTATTTTATACATTTCTAAAATTAAAGTAGCCTAAGATATTCCTTATTACATCAGCTGTCAGTTAGTGAAAGTCAGACCGACAAACAGAAAAAAATCTAAAAATATTATTTTGATATGTGTACGTTGTAAACATACATCTGCATTTAGTAAAAAGCGGTTATTTTAATACTACATACAGACACTCCAATTGTATTTATTTGTATAGATAGATATCCAGATGGTACGCAAATACCACGGAAACATTCATAAAAGCATTTCACAACTTTCAATTCCATAGGTATCATCAGTATTCATAATCTGTTCCCATTTAAAATTTTAAACGTGGAAAAAAATTAAACTTCCCACAGCCAACACATTTCGCGCCATTTTCAACTAGAACTTAAGGGTGTATTCACACGTAACACCTGAAGTGCCGTCTAGGGGCTATTACACACCATTATGAATAGAGCACGCGGTAATAGACCGTCTAGGAAAATATGTGAGGTTTACGGGGAAAAGTTTTTATGCAACGCACATTATCATGTGCTTAAGGTTTTATATGATACTAGGTGTTGCCCGCGGCTTCGCCCGCGTGTGACTATCATACAAACAAAATCTAGGCAATTGTAAAATGAAAACGAATCGGTTATATTTATGTGTCATCAAAACATTTCCATACAAATATTCATTCCCTCTAACCCCTCCCCCCTTTTTTTGCAGTAAACAGTAGCCTATGTCCTTTCACAAGGTCCACTCTATCTTTGTACCAAATTTCATCGAAATCTTATCATCGAAACCTTCGCATTTATAATATTAGTACGGAAATATTGTTTAAGCTGTAAAAATCGTACACGAAATATTTTTAAAAGCAAGACTATGTAGTTATGTTTGAAAAAATAATTAATATAGACACGTCATAATTAAAATAAAAATAATTGCATTTTATTCCAAATTTAGGTAACATAGCCAACATACCAAATTTGTTTGAAAACAATCTCAATTTCAGTGTACTTTTTCGCATACCCTTTTCGAACTTCTTATAAAAATGACATAAATTTTTCGAGGATATCAGTCCTAATCTGTGGATATTTCAGAATCGATCACAAGTTTCACTGCCTATTATAAAATCTGATGATGCCCAATGCAAAGAAGAAATTAGAACACCTCCATTAGATATTTTAAACATCAAAGTGTTTAGCATCTGCACTTCAGATGAAGAACCTAAAAATTTGGAATTAAAAATAATATTCTTTGATCAAATACTATTGTCGGGAGTTATTACGTCGTCTCACATAAGGCAGGAAAAAAAAGACTTGGTAATCGCTAAAGGACAGATGAAGTACGATCCTGCTGATTATAAGAAAATGGCTCTATTTGCCAATAACCCGCTAATTGGTGCGTTAAATTTGTTTTCTTTAACATATTGTTTAAACTATAATATTTTGCGTCGTAGCAATATTTATCGTTATTCATATAATTTAAGTAGTTAGTATTAGACACTATGTTGCTGATTGGCATTGTCAAGAAAGCATAAGCGAAAATATAAATAAAACTAAACAATAATACTTTTGAAATAAAATATGTAAAAAAATGAAAATTATTTAATTCGAACATCCTTGTTCTCGAAACGAAAAACGTTAGCGTTATGTATAAAATACGTATGATATCCGAATACGTTAATAGCGGGGATTTATTTTAATTTATTCAAACAATAAACTTTGTTAAATACGTCGTTAAAAACTTAACTTTTTTAATTTAATTAAATATGTAATAAATTGTGTTCTTTAAAAGTTTTGCAAATGCAAAACAACACATATTTTATCTGCTTATAGCACGTTTAAAAAAAATAGAATCTTTTATTATTATGAAATTTTAACATTAACAAGGGAACGTGAGGGAACGCCTACGGCACATGTAGTATAATAATGTCAATTTTTTTAAAAATAGTTTAAATTTGTGTTTCAGTCAAAATCCAAATTATTGAGCGTAATGAATCTATTTCCTCCCCCACGACCTCTTCGTTGACGGATATTGAATTAAAAACTAATTTACAATCTGCAGATATCTACTGTTGCAATGTTGATATTTTACCAATGTTTGTAGGTAAGAATCAAAATCTTTTAATTATATATTTTGAGATATTTAAAGTTACTCGATAAATATTGTATTAATTGCTTTGTAGTTATTATAATTTTACGGTTAACACTGTTAGGCCACGGGAGGCTTTTTTAAATGTATTGCCAAGAGACTTGTAAGAAAATGATTTCAATAACACAAAATGATACAACTTTTTAGATCTATACGCTTTACACTTTTCACTGCGTTTTCATATTTTTCACTTATAAGATAGATTAATAAAATATTTGTTAATGTTGAGAAATATAGAAAATGAGTCTATAAAAAGTGACTTCGTCCATGTCTAAATTAGTCTTCGCTGCGACTTTTTAAACATATTCAAAAATGAAGATCAATTTTTTTATAGAAGAAGACATAAACGGGCAATTGGGTCCACTAGGTGCGCTTCTAGAACCTTCTACTAATGAGTACGCTATTTTCTTGGTAGTTTTTAAGTCGTTTATAAATATTTGAATGACAAAATCTTTCAGGTACTAACAAATTGATTATTAAAAAACGACTCGAGCCAATGCTACCTCGTACAGTACTGGAAACAAAGAGTTGGGACAATCTTCCGCTGATTACGTTCTCAATAGACGTGAATAGAAACCCAGAGAATATCCGTCATTATAAAATATTTAAAGATGCTAATTATATGAAAATAACTCTTGTTGGATGCTACAATATGAAAACTCCACGTGATAATATTTGTGTGTGCACAGCTGCGACTAAAATTCCTGTTTGCCACGAAGAGGTATACCATGCTTATATCAATTTGGCGAATTTTCGCTTAACATATTATTCGTTAATAGAATTAAAAATAGCGATGTTAGAATTTAGAATAGAACGGAGTATGTTTTTACTCTGCATATGAAAATAATCGCCGGAGATTAAGAGAATTTCAGTATAATATTCGGCTATATAACTCGTTTTTCACGTTAAAAAAAAGAGGGCCATTATAAATCAAGCAACACCCCCGACTAATTAAATAACAGACAATTTATTTTAAATCTGCGATCTGATTGGTCAAAGAAATTGTTAAGTTCATGACATAACTTTTTTTTATGGGATAAGACAGCGAACAGGCCTTTACCCTTCGGACCGGAACACGACAATGTCATTATGGCGGCAGGAATAGTTAAGGCGGTGGATGCTTACCCGGGCGAGTTGCTGCACAGCACTCTATCACCAGTGGTCTATGCTCGGTAGGAAGCTGCCTGGTAGGAAGGCAGTTGATCTATACTACACAGAGGACCCGGACCAACACGGGTTTTTTTCTAACTCTATCAAACATACAAATAATGGAAGACCGTGTTGGTCGTGCGCTTTTTTTGAAAATACAGGCCAATTGGTTATAAACAACAAAATATATCACAAAAAGTCTTTTGGTAAATAAGATACTAGCTGTTCCCGGGGTTACATTTGAATTTAGTTTGAATTTAATTAAATAAAATAAACTTAGGTTATTTCTTATTATATGACCTATCTGAGAATGAAAATCGGTCCAGCCGTTCTATAGATTTGCCGGAACAAATAGACTGACAGACAGATGGAAAAAGATTTTAGAAAATGTTATTTTGGAATATGTACCACGTTTTTTTTAAAAAGGCTTATCAACGCTTGAATACAATCGTTATATTATGTAATAACTGAATCTACTCGCAATAGTATAAAAAACTTCGCATGTTCAAAAAAATGGAATAGCTTACTTAACTAGTATACCTAATAAAGTATTGCAAAACAAAAAAATTAAACATGAAACAACAAAATAAAACAACAGTAAATGAAACTAATCCAAAAACTAAAATACGAGAAGGTACATTAATAAAAAATAACTTTTTGTCACTTGTTTGATGAGTAATGAAATATCAAATTAGTCATTAAACTCGTTAACATTATTGCTAAATGAATACTTAATGGTCTAGTCTTTTAGGGTGTCCATATACAAATATTTAACAAATTAAAAAAAATTGTAGAAAATTTTGTATTCTGCAAACACTGCAACCAATAAATGGGACATGTGGTTTGTGTCTGCAACATTGATAATAAATACAAATCACAAGTAACGATTTTTGTGACGTTTGACCTTGAAATGTAATAGTTGCTTACATCCTACCAAATGTAGATTTTGAGACACTTTAGAGTGTCAACATACAAGTATTTACAGACTTGCAGCTGGGTATCTCGAATTCCGAGGTGTACTTACTATAATGACTGGATTACAAATTTTTAGGGTTCAACCGTGGTCACCTACAGTAAAGGTTACAGAATGCCAAAAAGATTCGATTATCTAAATTTTTACCCTCATTGGGAGAGTCTACGTTATAATGGTGAAGTTTTTTCTAAAAGTGATTCTAAGTTTACGAGCGCAATTGATGAACTACAAAACGAAGAAAATATAGATTTGAAATATTATTTCAACGTGTTACCGAATTATTGTAAGTTATCGATTGAACATCACATTTGCAGATTATTATTTACTAGCTGCCCGGCCCGGCTTCGTACGGTTAGTTCGCAAATGACATAATGACAGCAGCGCCACCTACCGGGACCAATTGTATTTTTAAATCATCGGGGAAACCATCGAAATATCTGTATACAATTTTAACCCAATCGATGTAGCCATTTAGAAGTTATGTGAAATAAATAATTCTTACAATCCGTTCTCCCATTACCCGTTTTCCCGTAGCTGTGAAGCATTTTCCTGCGGTAAAAAGTAGCCTATGTTCATCAGGGATAATGTAGGCTTCTAATGGAAAAGAATTTTTCAAATCAGTCTGGCCTATTCAATACAAATAAACAATCAAATCTTTCCTCTTTATAACACTAGTATAGATTTATAAAACTATTAATTTATAAAACTATTAACGTATGTCGGTAATAATTTTGGATATTAAACAAACTGAAATTTAGCATACAATAGGTATAATAAGCATACGTAAAAAACATAAAATTACATATAATATAGTTTGAAAAAACTGCTATCAACATACGAAAACAAAATTATCTAATTACATTTAAGAAAATTATTAAAACGTATAACTTTTGCCACAAACTGGAGCAAACTGTTAATCGGGCGGCAGATTCCTAATATTATGTACTTATAATATGTCAATTATGTATTTTCTCAAGTAAGTGGACTTTTTTTATTTTATTGACAATAAATCTTTAAACCTAAACCTATAATATGTTGTAATATAAGACACAAAGATATTTCAATTATTTATACAACTATGCATACAATTAAATTATTCCAATCTTCGACAACTATAAAATAAACGCAGTAAAACTTCAATTTATTTAAATTTCATTATCATGTCGCCTAAATACATTCTTATGGAGACATCTTCGACGTGTCACCAACTTGTTACACCAGTGACACGAGAAGGATTGTCAAATCGTCCTCGTTAATCTGCTGTATAAGCTATATTACTGTACAATTTTATTCAAATCCATTCAGTAGGAACAAATATAATATACTCGTATATTATATCCATCCATACTCACAAAATTTCGCGCTTATTATATTACTAGCCATCCGCCCGCGGTTTCGCCCGCGTGAATTATTTTAATAACGCACACAACTTTCAAAGGGCAGACATTTTTCCGACTAATACTAATAATAATACTCATTGCGTAAAAACATACCCTCTTTTTAAATGTAGTCGGTCAAAAAGTAGCCTATATCCGTCCTCAAGGTCCACTCTATCTTTGTACTAAATTTCATCAAAATCGGTTCAGTGGTTTAGGCGTGAAAGCGTAACATACAGACAGACAGACATAGTTACT
>DVZL01002826.1:0-14841 GCA_018236625.1 Lasaia peninsularis
TCCAGTAGTTTCGGAGCCTATTCATTACAACCAAACAAACAAACAAACTTTTCCTCTTTATAATATTAGTATAGATAATAAAAAAAATATATCAGTGGGGAAATGTTTATTGAACATCGACAATAAGACAGTAATGACGTACATCAAAAAGTATTCCGACATATTCATTTGAAACTGTATCAAAACATCAATGTCTCAGATTATACAGTAGTCATTATCTACATTGCATATACTATTTTTGGCATTATACGAAGTTTTCCAAAATGTCAACGAGAAATTGTGACGTCATTCTTCATGATTTCTTCCAGAAACTCCTTTCTCCAGTAGAAACTGACAATATACACCAACGTGTTGAACTAGAAGAG
This sequence comes from Lasaia peninsularis, assembly GCA_018236625.1. Taxonomy (NCBI): domain Eukaryota; kingdom Metazoa; phylum Arthropoda; class Insecta; order Lepidoptera; family Riodinidae; genus Lasaia; species Lasaia peninsularis. Next base: position 366 of record DVZL01002826.1, read on the forward strand.
TGATTCATTCACATTGAGTCAATTTTCAGACTTGGGCCAAAGACTTTTGTCTCCGTGTCTGATCGATCAGCAAACGTATTACAGTTCCAGGACGAAGATTCCGCCTGCCGAAGTACGATCGAGAGTCAGCGACACTCCAACGACGAATTTAATCATAGGATTTCCTCCAATGATGCCTTTCTATAACATTTCGTATAAAATAAATTCATTTGCTAAAACTTCTTAAATAAAAAATTCTGCCACAAATCCTAACTAATTAACAAACATAAAATGCCCTAATTTTAAATGATCACTGAAGTCAAATACCTGGAAAGAAATGTCGACGGGGCGACATATTATTAATGAAGTGATTCGCGTTATTTGTATATGTTATATGGGAACAGTGCTTGAGTAGAATAATATGTATGTATTTATGTGTGTGCAAATGCAAAAGTATGTATGTATATGTGTGAATGGACGAGGGACGGACCATGCTAGTGTCTGCGGTGAGTTCGGCGGAGCTCTTGGAGCCGCCGTTCGTGCTCGGCCATGTGCTGCCGTCGTTGCTCCTCTTTTATAGCGATCTGGAAGAAAAAACCAAAAATTTTTTTACAAAAGGCGAAATTTATGCCTATTTTAATACTAAGCATAAAAGTATAAACATAGGAGTATATATGTTTTTTATATAAGGCAAACAGAAAGTTAATATTTCATACAAAAATACATAAGAAAAAAATTAAAATAAATAACAATATAGCACATGGGAAACATAATATAAATGTTTCACACTCACACATACTTTGGTATTGTAAATATTCTTCAATATTTTCACCAAAATTCAAATATTTAAAAATATTTTTTTTTGTTGTGTACAATTATAATTATGTTATGAACTTTCCAAATAAGCAACAAATGAAATTCCTAATCGTACAATAGGGCAATACTAAAGTGTCACTTTATTATAATACTATAATAATATGAAAGAAAAATAATGTTATATTTTTAGTATGGTGGCTATGATCATGAAGCTATATATGCTATCAAGAGAATTACACTCCAAAAGACCTGTCCACTGACTTTTTTTAGTTTGGCTTCATGGACACAATACACTTTGATAATGGGAGCATAAAGATTAAAACAAAAATTAAACAGCAGTCATGTTTAAATTAAGTCATGGATATTTCAGATTCCAAAGTGATATTAATTTATCTTTACTGTTAATTATTATACTATTTGAAGAACATGATAAAGATGATAATGTGAAATTCTAAGTACTCACTGTTTCTGCCGAGAGTGGAAGCCAATATATACATGGGGTGGTTTTAGTTTTTCTGAACAAATCATCCAACAGCTTGGCGGGTGCCTCTTCCTCCTTCTTCTTGAATTTTCTTGCTACAAAAATTAAAAAAAAACCTAATAACATAATGAAAAACAAAATTTTGAGAAGATATTAATTTTTATTAAGTAATAACTTAGCATTTGAGTTTTGATATGCAGATAGGCTATGACCAATAAACCCAGGCTACATTTAACTTTTGTGAATATTCAGGCAACTGTTTTTGGAATAACAAGCTAAAAAAACTTTTTATTAACAAGAAAGTAAGTTTTATCAATAACATTCAGATTACATTTTTTTATAAAAACTATAAAGTTGTTATATAAGAATATATTTTGATTTTTTTTTTACTTTTTGAAGTAATAATATAGACTGTCTTATTGGTCTAGGTAAAAGTTTAATATACAATAGGAGAAGACATAATATTATTGAAACATTGAGTCTGGATTCAGTAGATTTTCAAATTTGCTTAAAAATCAACCAAATATCAGTATTTCTGTTTATTAATATTGTTGACTAACAAACATAGCACAAGCAAATGATTATATGATATAATAGTATATAATATACTAAAAGTCCTAATAAAAATGCAATTTAAATACTGCATGTTATTCAAAGGAGCTTAGTCATCAAAATAAATATCTTCGTAATAACACACAGTTCATGAGTAAACAATAGCCAAGCAGAACTATACAAATGTTACTAGTTTGAAAATCATTCATAACTAGACTGGTAATAGTTTACTCAGAATAATAAAAGTTAAACCAGAGGATGAGAATATTAAAACATTATGTACTAACAATTTCTGCAAAAAAATTACAGATTAATAATACTAATATAAGTTACAAATAAAGAAAATATTGCTCTGGAGCCTTAAAGTTTTTGAAAATCATGAAATCCTCTAACAATTGATCATAAAAATGACGTCAAAAATGCATGGTGCACTAGTAGACATTTGGAATAAAAATAATATATATAAAAAAATAATAAATAACCATTAATTATTAATTTTTTATATTACCTGGCTCAGGACTTCTTTCAGGTGAACGGTGACGCCTTTTGTCTAGTCGTTCATCTCTTTGAATTTTCTCAGGCCGGATCACTTCTTTATCCTTTTCATTCTTCCCCACATCCCACTCACGGGTTATTGCTTTCCTCTCCCACGGTTTATCCTGAAGGTTATAATTTTTTTTATTTAAATTTCATTAATATGGATTATGTATTTTAATTTCATTAATAAGAAATATCATTTAATTTTTAAATATACATAATGAGGCCATTAACAATCTCAGATTAAACAAAAGAGAAGTCTAGAAATAAGGAACACACATGTAAATAAATATTCACACCAAGTCCCTTGCTGGGTTAGCAGAGATTATCGAGGGCCAAGTGACACATTCCCTACATATTTTCCTAGCTTCCTGCACATTCATTACTCTCTTCTCTTCTAAGATAATGAGTGAGTTATTTGCGATGTCAACCTAGGTCTCCCAGCATACCAACAGCCATTCAGATTCGCATTGTATGTCTGTTTCAGTCATTTAGAAAGAATCTTTCATTCTTGCTACATGACCGAAGCTTCGAAAGGATAAGCTTATGTAGGTAAGCATTTTACAGACACTTTATTTCAAGAAATAAACTAGATAACATTAATAATATAGAAAATAAATTATGGAGTATACTCACACACAACTAAAGGTATTAGCAAACACATTTCTATACTTAAAAAATAACCTCTTCCATACAACATAACAACATAGTCAAAAAACATACAACACAACAAAGTCCATTTATAGAATAAAACATAGCCATAAAACTACCTAACATCCAAGCTTGACAAGACATTACTAGCAATTAGTATCAAAAGGCCAGGTATCTATTTTTTTTACCATAAATACCATTTGTCAATTGGTTTCCTTGAAATACTGTACAGAAACTAAAGAATTAAAAACATCAATTACCAGCTCTCCCCTCTCTCTTTTCATGTCTTGTTCACGGAGCCAATCCTCAACTGTACCAGGAATAGTGGGTTTTTGTGCAATATCATTTTCTTCATTAACTTTTGCATTATCAAAATCTTCTTGTGTTGAAAAATCTACGTGCAACGTTTTTGGATTGGATACCGGCCATGTGACCCCATGTAACGCATGCCTAGTCTCAACTGCTTGACTGGAAAGGAAACAAATATTTTCTACTTTAATGTTGCAATCAAGTATAATTAACTTTATAAAATATTATAAACAGACCAGTTACTTTCACTTTTGGCATTGTTTACTGTAACCATTGTTGTTGTTATGTTCTTCAAAGAATACATAATAGGCCCCAGTAATTTGGTCACTATGTTTAGATAGTGTCCCTACCTCCTGTAACCTTTCATTTCTATATTTTAAAAATTTGTGTTTACATATTTTAAAATGTCCATAATTGTTGGTTATTTAATTATCATTAATTTCTTTTTTAAATCTAGATATATTTTTTTGATACCATTTTGCAAGATATTTAAATAAAAGGTCAGCTACCTATATAACAAACCATCATAGTGTACTTGCTATACTAATGAAATTGTACAGCTTAGCCAGCATTTTATGACTTCTATCTAATTTTTTTTTTCAAAAAATTAAAGATTATACTCTTCCATTATATTATTTATGATTTTAAATCAGTATTAATTTAATTTTGTTACTATTTTACTTAAATAGATTTGGAATGAGTTACAGGGAGAGATAATCAAGAAACATTCTCATATACCTACAAGGGATAAAAAAAACCTAGTAAAAATTATATTTTATGCATATTATGTAAATATGTACTTACTCTTCTTTTTCATATTTCACATAACATTTTGATTTAATCCTGTCAATCCAAAACCCATCCTCAACAATTTTTCCAGTTCTCTGAAGTAAATTTTTAAGTTGTGGCAAAGTGAATGGTCTTACTAAATTCGTTATGTACAAAATGTTGGATTGTTTGTGCCTCGGTGGACTTGGTGGTCTTGTGATAATACTGTCGTTGTCCTTTACAATTGATATCTTTCGTGATGAAGACAAATGTTTATCCTTGACTTTAATGTTTTCTTTATCTCTACCCTCATTTTCTTTTTTGACTTCTATACTCTCAGTATTATCAATAACAATCTTTGGTAATACTGGCCTATCAAATCTTTCTGGTATTTCAACACGCTTGTGTTTCCTCTCTTCTACAACTTCATCAAATTCTACCGGTTTAACATCTGGTATAATTTCTTTAAGCACATCAGTGGAAATTGTTATTGATTTCTGTGTAGTTAATTTGTTTGGGCGCGAACCCCATCTCCTCTTCCTATTTATCACTAGTGGTGCAGACTGTCCGTTGTGTACCTCATTTGTAGATTGTGCTTCAGCCTTGTGACTATCTTTTGACTGCCCCACATCATTACTTTCAGTGTTAGATTCCACTACTCTTGTCTTCTCCACCTCTGAGCTTTGGGAGCTTTCTACAACATCAGTTTTATTAGTATCAGTTTTAATTTCTTCATGAGACTCTGATTTCCCTGAAATTTCAGATTTTTTTTCACTTATACTTACCTTATCCATCGAATGCATTTCTGACTCTATTATGGAATCCTGAATATCATTTAATCCTGTTTCCGAAGACTCACATCGGCTTTCCTCAGCGTGCAATTCCAATATCTCGGATTTTTCAACGGACATACTTCTTTTTCTTATTGGAGGACTCTGATCTGATGCTTGATCTCTTTTCTCATCATTACATTCAGATGTTGGAGAGGTCACAGTAGTGTCGGCGTCAGAAGGTTTTTCTTGACCTGCAGCTTCAACTTGTTTATCTGTTTCTGATTTATCTTTGCCTTCTTCACTTTGAGCTTCACTTGGAGTCTGTTCTGATGCTGATTTAGTATCTGTATCTCCACTTTTTGGTTCTTCATTTGTTGTAGACATGGGAGTGTCGTCAGAATCAGTTTTAGTCGCAGTTTCGGTTTTTATTGGTGAATCCGATTTTGTTGATGATGTTAATTCAGGTTTAGATGGTGACGATGACTCTGTTTGTGTTGATGATAAATCTGTTTTGGATGGAGTTGTTTCTGTTTTAAACTGTGACTCTCCTTCGAGTTCCTCGCTTTGACTATCCACATTTTTTTCTGAATCCTCTTTAGAATCAGTATTAGAACGCTTTGACCGATGTTTCGTTTTTTTCCTCTCGTCGCCTTCAACACTAGGTGTGTCACTTGAGCTAGTAGCTCGAGAATGCTTCCTCTTACTGCGTGGTGACCTATCTACTCTTTCTGGTGTTGATGGAGGTCTTGTAAGACATATTTTAAGCTTTTGGATTTCACCAACATCTCCAGAACTCTCAGATGCTTTAACTTGCCATACTTGATCCTGTGACTCTTCTGGACTGTCTTCTTTGATTGGCTGCGGTGGTGGTTCGGTTTCCGCCTTACTAACCTCAGCGACCTGTGTAGGAGGTGTTTCTTCAACAGATTCATTTTCTGACGACGACGATTGCTTTCGACGTTTTGTCCTCGTCCGTTTATTTTTATCGACTTTTTCTTTTTTCTCTGGCGAAGCTTTTGTTTTCTTAGTAGCGGTTCGCTCACTTTTGCGACGCATTGTTTTTAATTGCAAGAGAGTGTATATAACTAAAACTGTATTAAATAATCAAATATATTTAATATCAACTCAATATAACCTCAATGTAAGTTTAAAATCACTGCTAATATTTCAGTAGGTAACGATGGCAAACAAACTCGCACAACATAGGGCACAGCTATCGCCTATCCGAAAACGGCAGCCATTTTAAAAAGTATATTTGGTTATAATACAGACTATAAACTGTATTTATGGATCTTTCACTGTAAGCTTGTCAAAAAAAGTAACTACAGAAATAAATATAAAAAGATCCTGATGATTTAGTTACTTTTACCTGATGGTTTTTTATCGTAATACAATTCGTATTTTATTGCTTATCTAGATTGTAATACCTCTTTAGATAGCTGTTGAAACGTAGCTATTTGAAAACACATCTGCCGAACAACTACCATAAAAATTGACTTCCTAAAGCATCTTATTACACAATGTGTATAAAATAATGCAATAATATTAATAATAAGACACACAAAACAAAAATAACACACAAAATATAAATGTAGTAGCCCAAACATCGACAATTTTCAATAAAAAAATTAAAAGTTGAATATCTTGAAACGAGTTAACTTTAGGGTAGGGTGTTTCAAAGTGAAATAAGTCAGAAATTATGGGTATTCCAAGCCCTTAACAGATCTAGCACGATTTTTCCTGTAACCCTTTAAAAGAAAAGGGCAGGCAAAAAAGAACACGAATTCATGTTGACTACTCATAAACATTTTAATTTGTAGCTTTAGCCCATTTTTCCTTTTTTTGCTTAAGTATGCTTTGAATTAATATATCATGTTATAAGCAGTTTTAAGAAAAAAACTATCTTTATCTAATTAGTTAAATTCATATAAATATATACTTATTTCTTGATTAAACATATAAATATATTTGGCCTATCTACTTTAAATCGTATTATCTGAATAATTAATAATCGCATAATTGGCAACACTCCGATCCTTTGAAATCTAACTAAAATACAGATTAAAAAATTTAAGTTCTGTCATGGTAACATGGGTCATGGGTAAAAAATGTACTTTGCAGTGGTTTGCACTTAATTTTTTATGGTATAATTTACATACTGATGTGATTTTGTAACATTAAGGTACAACAAACGAAAATTATTATTTTATTTATACCAGTTTTCAGTCACATGATTTAAATAATAAAATATTCATACCTTTTGTTTTAGATACTATGGGCCTTTTATGTCTTACTACTAACTCGGCATTATATCTAATTGTGTTATAACGTGTACTCGAATAATGATAAACTATTTATAACGATTGTGGTGATAATCAATAATGGGCAACCAGAGCAGTTGCTGTTGTTATCGAAGCCCATCTCCTATCAGAAAGGATATTGTAAAATTAGAAGATTATTTACCAGAAGGTGAAGTAAGCTCTAATAATATTCAACACATCAGTGAGAGAGAACCTGATGATGGTGACATTGATCCTTCACAAGACCCTATCGCAGGAACAATTTTTATGGAGAGATCTAAAGCATCTATTGAGAATGGCATCACCAGAAAACGTAGTCAACATCAAATAGCAGATAATAAATTGAAAAAAAGCAGTTCCTGTTCCACTATATACCTAGATGATAGTACAGTCTCCCAACCTAATTTAAAAAATACAGTAAAGTGTGTAGCACTTGCTATATACTACCATATTAAAAATAGAACGTCAGAACGAAGATTGGATATATTTGATGAGAAATTACACCCTCTAAGTAAGGATGGAGTGTCTGAAGATTACGATAGATATAATCCAGAACATAAGCAGATCTATAAATTTGTAAGAACTCTATTTAATGCAGCACAATTAACAGCTGAGTGTGCTATAATAACATTAGTTTACTTAGAGCGGCTTTTAATTTGTGCTGAACTGGATATCGCCCCTTCAAATTGGAAGAGAATAGTTTTGGGTGCAATTCTACTTGCCAGTAAAGTGTGGGATGATCAAGCTGTCTGGAACGTAGACTATTGTCAAATATTAAAAGACATCACAGTAGAAGACATGAATGAATTAGAAAGACAATTCTTAGAAATGTTGCAATTTAACATAAATGTTCCATCAAGTGTTTACGCTAAGTATTACTTTGATTTGCGTACATTAGCAGAAGCTAATGATTTAGCTTTTCCTAGTGAACCATTGAGCAAAGAAAGAGCACAAAAGTTAGAAGCAATGTCTAGAGTAATGGAGGATAAAATATCAGCTGAACTGGTCAAGAATGGCTTAAAAAAGTGGTCTAGTTTAGATAATGTTAATTCCGGAGCTGGGGTTAGGCGTAGTGTGGCCATCTTGTCCTAAACAAACCAAATTTGGATGTAAATGGAAGTCACAAAACAGTATTTGTGAATTTGTATTGTATTTAGAAAATTTGCACTGGGTTTTTTAACTTATTTTGTATATTAGAATGACGTAAGAGACATTATAGGTAACATTCATCTAATAATCTGGCATTCTTTATTGGTGGTACCAGAGGGCATTTAATATGAATGCATATTTGTGTTGTGTTAAGGAAGTTTAGTTAAAGTAGAAGGTTCACTTATTATTTTTCCAAAAAACTAAGACATGTGATGCTTATCTTAAAATATTTGTCTGACTAACAATATCTAAATGAATCTTCCCTTCTGTTAAAACATATTATCTTCTGGTGCTAGTACAAATAAAAAAAAATTGGAATAATTTACTCATTAATTTTATTTTGTTCAATTATAATTAGTTTACATTTTGTGTGAAAAATAGAGCAGTGAACCATCTATAAAAAGTGATGGTACACTCTTTCTGTGCTATATGCATGTGGGAGTGGAGTTGGCTAGTCTATGTCTCCTTACACTACTGAATTCATATCATTGGATCAGTATCTGCAAGAGCATTCCAGTATCTTTTACTGTCACTTTTATGATTTTTAATTTGTCTTGACGTCACATTTATAAAAGTTGTATCATACATAATTTGATAGTGCACAAAAAATTGGACAGGTTGTATACTTAGGTGTTGTCAACAAAAATACACATCTTATGATTCTAGGTCCGATATTTCTGCTATGTATTTCTTTTTTGTATATTATTGGCTTCCATTTTAAATATTTAATTATTAAAGCACTAATACACATAGGATGCTTCCAAGATAAACGCTGCTTAGAGTATAAGGCTACTAGGATGTGAAAGTGCATTGACTGAAAATGATCTTGTGATTGTGGTATTTGTTAGGTAAGTTTTATTATATGTTTAACATTTAATGCATTTAGGATTCAATAATTATAGTAAGTATAAGAAATTATGCCAAATTATTTTATAAAGCGTAATGAAACAATTATGAAATTATTTTATTAAAGAACAATTTAGACTGGGTATTAAATACAATACAATTATTTTTATGAAGTGACAACTCAACTGAATTTGATAAGTTAAAAAAGTCAAAGCAATCTATATTTTGTAATTAAGTTATGTAATTCATACTTTATGTATTCGTAAATAAATGTAATAAAGCAGAAATAAAACATTTTATATGAGACTTTCACAAGAATTTTATTTTAAACTTGTATTTTCATCAAATTTTTTAAATTTATTATTTATTTTTGTTTGATTTAATAACAAATTACTAAACCTAATTTTGTTACCATAATCTTGATAACATCTTACTTAAACATCAGTTTATCTGAATCTTTTGAAATACAAAGGCACTATCTCCTTTGTATTTCAAAAGATTACATCCACTTACTCAAACCAGTGAAAACTTGTAATTTTTATTTTGTATTTACCTTTTGGTTACTCCTTTCTAAAGCCTACTACTTTGTCACTGTTTGGTTGTATCTACATATCTAGAGCCTAAGATGTTAGTTTCAGGAATGTGTTTCATGAAATTTTTACTTTAGTCATGACAAGAAATTAAATTAAGTACTTGTTACTGATGTTATTGTGGCATGAGTAGCAAAGGTTGGGGATATTGTAGCAAATTATCGCTAATTGATAAATGGTAGTGAAGTACCATTTGGAAGACTAATAAAATGAAAATTATATTGCTGCTATTTACACATTATATGATAATATATATTTGACATGTAAATAAAACAATAATATGCTAATATCTATATATTTCTAAAATTTATTTCTTAGGCTAAAGGTTTTAAATCTTTGAGGTACAAGCTGTAATTTTCTAACATATCAACAACATCACTTGTCTTGTTAATCTGTGAATCATATTCTGGACCTACAGACCAGAGTGTTTCTAAGTCATACATTTTTCTTGTATTTTCGGAAAATATGTGTAAAGCTATGTTACCTGCAACAAAAATATATTTCGTAAGTAATTAGGTTTATTTAGATTATATTCTAGGCTCTTACTCGATAAACTAACTGCCATGAATAGTCACAGCGACTTTACCATTCAAATACTCTAATCAACAATAATATTGTGATATTTTCTCTCCGAGGTTGGTATCCAAGTTCGACACATTAAGTCCTTGGTTCGACTTCTGGGCAGGGCATCTTGTTTTATGAGTTATTAATTTAATTAAATAAAATTTTAATAAAATAATGTTGCCTGAAATTGGATTTGTACATGATATGGCAACATGCTTGTCATTTGTCTCATCATGGGAACTAATATTGTGGGAGCGCAAGTCTGTTTCTGATTACTCCAGGGAAATGAGTATGACAATTTTTTTCTTCCTAAATTATTATTGGCTTCAAAAAATAATATTTATTTTACCTAAATCTAAAGCCATCCATTCATTTGAATCTTTTCCTTCGATTCTTGGAATATGATCATTTTTGTAACATTTTCTCTTATAGACCTTTCTTACAAATTCAGCTAACGCTAAAATATGCCTCTTGCTTTTGGCACTAACTACACAAATATATTGGACATAATTTATCTCTGGAGGTACTGCAGCTACAAATATGTTTTTAGAGTTCTCTCTTTGTAAAAGTTCTACTAAATCTTCAATTTCAAACACACCATTAGTTCCTCCTAAAATAATAAATACTTTATTAACTTTTTGTTGAAACCATGAGATTTTTTTTCACTTTTTGATTTTTTTTAATATTTTGAGCAAAACAAGTTTAAGTTGAATAGCATAGAATAAGCATCTACTAAGTATCCATCATCATATCTTCTTCACTTTCCACAAGGGAGATTGTGAGACATTAGCAGAAATAAGCAACATAAGGCTTTGTTTTTTTAGATTTAACATCATTCATGTTTTAGATTTACTTGCTTATTTTATATGTTATTAGAAGACAAATAAGCAATTATCTTTTGATGATACATATTGACGAAATATGTGTATAGCAGATTGTGAATTTGTGGCAAGTTGGTTTGAAGTTGTGGTAACAGATAAAGGTATCATTTAACTTCCAAATATATTTTTTTCATTCAACAGTAGTAAAGTTTTGTGAATACTTACTTTCTAAATTAATTCCATCAAATTCATCACTAAGAATGGGATAATTATTAACAGTCTGGTATTCTTCAGCTGTATTTTCAATAACAGGTGAATTAGTTTCTGTTATAACTTGATATTTGCTAGAAAGAGCTGGAGAAGTGTCTACATTGGTTTTTGGGGGATGTCTAGGAGCATTTATTACTGAAGACTTATTACTAATATTAATTTTCTTTAAACTGAAGATATCACAAGGCTTAACCAAGGGGCTTTGTATGATTTTACTGGATTTTAGACATTTTACAATTTTTAACGGAAAAGTTTTATACATATTTGAAGGTTAAATTGAATTTTTACTATCTATTTTTAGATTTCTCTCACGAAAACAAACAATATCGTAATAAATTTTATCTCTGGACAAACTAACACCACAAATGGCTTTATTTGCTGTTCTTCAGTAATGTTATGTGTGATTATTTCACAATATTATTAAAAAACTAAGAAAATCCAATTCGTATTTAAAGTTTTTCAATGTTTTCTAGTTTGACAGTTGACTTTTCAACTTTTTGTTGACAAAAGAAAATATAAACTTCAAAGTCAATTGACATTTAATTTCTTCTACACTTATTTATTTGTGGAAATATTTAGGTATAGTAGTAGTACCGCAGATATGTTGCAATAAAATCAATTTAATGTAAGAAGTTAAAGGAGATCACACTCTAGACCAGACTAAGACCTATCCCAAACATTCTACGAGTGAAGTGGAGTTGACAAAGTCAAAGCCGACATTATGACAGTGATACCTCACTACCCTATGAAAATGAGATATAATATTTTTCGAATAGCGGACAGGTAGTTACAGTTCGTGCAAAACTTAAATGCGCCTCTGAAGTAGCTGCGCAGAACTTAGTTTAAGGTATCGGCGGGGATATGTGTGCGGGGAACTGAACGAACCATCCCTCTCGCTCACACTTATTCATACTCATGCTCCGTTTCGCTCGCACTACACGTATTTCTAGATTGTACCTGCGCGAGACTACAGAATGAAGTTCGTACGAGGCACATTTAAGTTTTGCACGAACCGTACTACCCGCGGTCCCACAACCCGTATTCCCGTAGAAACGATACATTTTCCTGCAGTAAAAGATGTCTCGTGGCCATCGAGGAGAATGTCACATTTCAATAGTTTTTTTTCAAATCGGTTCAGTAGTTTCGGGGTCTTTTCGATACAAATAAACAAACAAATCTTTCTACTTTACAATATTAGATAGGGGTAGATATTGGCGAGTTACATTTTTCAGTTGTGCCCGAGCGTCGTCGAGGTCCTTCCGTAGCAGGTCGTGCTGGAGCCTGTAGTGGTCCAGCAGCTGGCCGTGGGAGCTGTTGTCCAGCAGGTCCAGCTTGTTGTTCAGCACGGCAATCCGCGAGTTGAGCTGCATCTCGATGCCCTTCTGTTCTTCGACCTTGGCTCGCAAATCGAACTCTTGTTTGCGATATTGTTCCAATTTTTTGTCACTGTAAGGAACGGTCAATAAAGAAAATAAGGACCTTTAAACGAGCTATTCTTGTATAGCGACGATATAGGAATCAGCTTTAAAGATTTTCCTGAAATTTTGTATTTATATTGGGGGCGATAAATCGATTTTCAATAACCTATCCTAGGCGTACTAAAGTTTTGTTGCCAAAATGCTTTTATTAATATCAGTGGTTGCCCGGTTATGGTAGCCCTATCACATATCGTTGATAGGTTATTATTTAAGCTAAGCACAATGAGCCACAGCACACATGATCGAAAGTGATGCTGGAGTCAATGATGTTAGTGTACTAAGTTAAAAGAAACCTATTCACAGGCAGCTAAATTGTATTTCTCCGGAAACACTGCTTTGGGCAGACAGTCCCAATCTTTAGCGGTGCGAATGATGAAAGATGAAGCGAACCTCTTAGTTCTAGTTCGAGGAATGTCTACCAAGTATGGATGGTACGTTTCCGTTTCGGTTTCGGGGACTTTTGACACCATCCTTGGATAATACTCGAGCTACAAAGACATGTTTTACCGTTTCGCCAGTTCCTCTTGCAACACCGGCAACTTCTGTATTTGTAGTTGGTAGCGGCTCAAAACCTCCTTCAGTGTGGCCACCGGGGATTCCCCTGTAGGGAATACTTGAAATTAGAAGTGTCATTTTATGTGGAATGCGAAAGTTTGTAAGTGTATTGTCAATTGTGTACTCTTTCAAAAAAACAACCACAACTACTATCAAAAACCACTGAACGGACTTTACGAAACTTTGTAGTAATTTAGCTAATACATCGGAATAACACATATACTACTTTTTAGCCGATTAAAAAGAAGATATGGTTTTACGCGATAAGTATTATGAGTAGAAAAAAAGAGGGCAATGTTGCGAGCTGTAATCTAACTAAATCATAAGGCGTATAATTAAGGGATATTTTATTTAACCGCAAATGTAACTTTTAATATATATTTAAAGTATATATAATATATATTTAATGGTGCGTTGCCAACCTGAGGCTGGGATGGTAAGCCTCTTGCGTGAGTAAGTTCTTCGGCTACCCTACCCTCCAAACCAGAACACGAAAATGGTGAGCACTGACACTATTGTGGCAGGAATAGGTAAGTCGGTGGTACCAATCCGGGTGAGTCGTTGCAAGGCTCTAACACCTAGTCAATGTCACGGTGGTGGTGTATAGACCAAACAGGAAGAGTATTTCCTGAAAGTATGAATGCGTTTACCTATATTTAAGTTTTTCTCTGGCAAGGCCTCCAACAACATCTGGTTGAGGGTACTCCGCATGTTCTCGTGCTCCCTGAGTTTAGTACGACACAGTGCTAACTCTTGAGCCGTCTCTTCTAATTTGGACTAAAAGTAAAATAAACCACTGAAATAATTGGCACTATCCATGGCGGGCACACGATAAGGGTAATCCATACTATCCGTACTAATATTATAAATGAGAAAGTAACTTTCTGTCTGTCTGTATGTTACGCTTTCACGGCTAAACCACTGAACCGATTTTGTTGAAATTTAGTACAGAGGTAGAGTTGACCTTGAGGAAGGACATAGGCTACTTTTTAACCGAGTACATTTAGAAAGTGGGTATGTTTTTACGCAATAAGTAT
>DVZL01002827.1:0-14841 GCA_018236625.1 Lasaia peninsularis
TGACCCTTAACTCACCTGATGGAAAGTGAAGAAGGGGTCAAAGGTGGAAGCATGCTAAGCTAATAGATGCCTATTCATTTTTTCTTTAAAGGCGCTTAAATTATAATGTTCTGGAAAAACCTTCCCAGGCAGAGAGTTCCAATCCTTATAATTAATATAATAGTCTGTGTAGTTTGTTTTGGCTTGAAAATATATTCGAAGACATCAGATTAAGATACGGTGGGTTTATTACATGTTAATAAATATATATTTTAATAATTTGACAATTTCAATGCGATGGAAAAGGAGTGGGGGATCATAAAATGTCATAAAACAAGTCATCTATGTTCATCATCCATTGTGGCAAACTGGCTGATAGACATTTTTCCGCCATCGCTCACCCATTAGGTACCATCAATAACTGAAGCGCTCGCGTAGGGTCAAGTTTCTGTAATTTTCTTTTAGCTTTTAGACACTCTCCCCACCGCTATAAATAAAAATGTCACATGACAGCTTTTCTTCTCAGCTATCTAATAGACAAAACCCTATAAGTCCCCATGACGCTCGAGTGACTACACTAATTTAGCTTACTGGGCTCCCCTACTATTCAACAATTATTATTATACTCAATTCTCAGCTTAATCATACACTTTGCACGATCGTTTCATATCTTAGCTGCATCTGCCTAGTCTTCTTCATATTCATTACTCTCTTTACAGTACAAGAGTTATCTTCGTTTCAAAAAATATATGTACGCCCATATCCTATAATATGTAGGCAGAGAAGACCCATGATTAATCCCATGAAGTGACAGGTGATTCTTAGAACAAATTGCTCTATTATTCCTCTCATGAACTTATCCATTGTAAGTTTGATAAAAACTCTCATCCTCCCTTTTAACCGTTTAAAACAGTAGCGTCCTAAAATAGCGAGAACATTTTCGTAATGTCAGTGAAGTTACTTACTGTGACCTGCGGTAAAAGCGAAGTTACTAAAACAACTGTCTCAGTCGACTCACCGTTTCCATATGTTTTCACCTTTTACACTTCTTGGCTATTCCGACAAACTTTAGGTGACAGGGTTTTGCCAGTTCCATTTTCTTGCGTGGTTGGAACTTTGATAGCTGTTTTCATTTAAGTTCAACCTATTGTTTGTCCCAAATTAGTTATTTTTAACGTAAGTTTTACTGTTTAAATGGACTATACTTTTAAAAAATATAAACAGTTTTTTAAAAACAAAATTTTTTTTCTTCGTTTCATTCTCATCTCGGATATATTACAAGATATCGGGGTCGACTACCTAATATAGGTGATAGGGCACTATGTTTTATACAGTGGAATTAATATCTAGCTCTACAATGCCAAAAGGACAATCTTAGATTAAATCTTATTTGAATACACGAATCCGAGATTACTTAAGATGTTATCCATCACCATTAAAGCACTTAGAAAGTGTACTTGTGTTAGCCTGGTTAAGAACCTGGATGAAGAAATTGAAGTCAGTTTTAAAAACAATATTTTCAAAATTATGTTTACCATTTGAAGGGAATTAATTTTTAACCCGTAATACTTTTAATTAGAGAATATACGCTTTATTTATATATCTGAAACATATTTCTCGTCACGAGATAGTTATGAAGAAGTTTCTGCCACATAATAATAAACAAAAGTAATATTTTTTTACTAGGTGGTAGAGTCTTGCAACGACTCGCCCGGATTCGTATCACCGCCATACCTATTCCTGCCACAATAGCGGCAGTGCTCGCCATTGTCATGTTCTGGTTTGGAGGGTAGGATATTCGGTAAACTTACTCACGCAAGAGGCTTACCATCCCAGCCTCAGGCTGGCAACGCACCATTTACACCTTTGGCGTCTATAGGCTACGTGTATTTCTTACCATCAGGAAATCCGTCTACTTGCTAGCTTTCCATTATCATAAAAAAATATATTATAAATGCAACAATAGAACTTTTAGATAGTCGAAAAATTGAAGAGTTCATATAGCGCGCTTCCATTATATTTGCTTTTATCGTTGCAGTAGCTTATTTTATTCAGCTGATACATATTTTTATAAATTAGGATATATTAAATAAATAAATATTTAATTCTAATAGTTATTGCCGTGAAATTGCGAAAAATTACTAAGTTTGCAAAAATACGAAAAAAGGGTCTAATCTCGTGAATCGATTAACTTGTTTAGATACTCGATGTTTCAAGCAAGTCACGAGCGGACGCCGTTCTTTAGTATAATTAGAAAATAATATATAATTTGTTAATTTGAAGAATAGTGATTTTAACGAATTTTTTTCACAGAGAAATGCGACTGTCTGTGGAGGCTGTTCTGGCTGGTGAAACTGAACATTCTGAACCTGCGTTAGCCGCAACATTATCATTTTTGAATTTAGTACCAAATATTGATGGAGGTAATTCTTGGAGAGAAGTTGGACATGTCTTTGGCCGAAGCGTAAGACTCCATACTATTGTATGGCCAGGTGGACGCCTCGTAGCTCATGGACAATCATCTGGTGCTAGAACTATTTTCCGGATAGTTACAGCATTAGCTCCTCCTTTCGTTATGGAAGGAGAACTTGATGAAGACGGTCAGTGCCTTAGAGGGTTGTCATGTCATCGTCCACGGACGTCTGACCGAGACAATCTGACCCTTGTTTTTAATGAACTTGAAAGAGAAGCTGAACAAGGCCCAAACGACTTTTTCTTTCCTACGTCAAAACCAAATACATCTTCAAAAATGGCGACGCATTGTTGCTATGGATTGGCAATGGATTTATTAGAAAATATAGCCCAAGAACTTGAATTTGATTTTCATTTGTACATAGTTGAAGATGGTTTTTATGGTTCCAGAAAACTAGTTAAACCATTTCGGAGTTTTACAAACTTTCCAAATCTCAATACTGAGCACGGATCAACTCATGAGGACTATCTTATACAGTATCGCAATGGATTTGAGTTTTTAGATAAGAAAATGAATGGAAAGAGAACACTTGATATGGATGAAAATATACATGAAAATCAGGTGAAATGGGATGGGATTATTGGCGACTTAGTATCTGGAGCAGCGCATATGTCATTTGCAGCACTAAGTGTATCTTCAGCACGAGCTGAAGTGATTGATTTTAGTCAACCATATTTTTTTAGTGGAGTATCAATACTAGCAGCACCAAATCAAAGACCTGACATACCTCTATTGGCATTTTTATTGCCATTTTCTCCCGAATTGTGGATTGCAATATTTACATCCCTTAACGTAACAGCCATAGCAGTGGCAATTTATGAATGGCTATCACCATTTGGACTCAATCCTTGGGGACGACAAAGGTCAAAAAATTTCAGTATATCCAGTGCTTTATGGGTCATGTGGGGACTATTATGTGGTCATCTTGTCGCATTCAAAGCACCTAAAAGTTGGCCTAATAAGTTTCTTATTAATGTATGGGGTGGCTTTTCTGTGATATTTGTTGCCAGTTATACTGCCAATATAGCTGCCCTTATAGCTGGATTATTTTTTCATAACGCCGTGGATGATTATCAAGGAAGGAGCAATGTAAGTTAAACTCCATCGTTATATATTTTAAACTGTATATAGATTGGTAATTATTTTTTTTTAATCTCTAGTGGCTCTCTTTGCGAATAGGGACTGCAAAATCTTCAGTGGCTGAATATTATGTTCAGAGAAATAATCCACAGCTGGCACAACAAATGCGACGGTACGCTCTTCAAGATATTGAA
This sequence comes from Lasaia peninsularis, assembly GCA_018236625.1. Lineage (NCBI taxonomy): Eukaryota > Metazoa > Arthropoda > Insecta > Lepidoptera > Riodinidae > Lasaia > Lasaia peninsularis. Next base: position 3,727 of record DVZL01002827.1, read on the forward strand.
GAAGGGATTCAACGTCTCAGGTGGGACTTATATTTCCATTTTAATTGTCTTTTTATATTTTCTCAAACTAACGAAAATTATACTCTTGCTATAATTTGATTTAATGTTTAAAGTTTTTTTTATGTATATGTACGATTATTATAAACGTATATTATGTGTTTACAAATAGGAGATAAAATTTTCGAAACTTATTTTATTTTAATAGAACAATTAATAACTTGTTTAAAAAATAGAAGTTCAGAATTAACGTAACCCCTAAATTTTGTAATTTAGATAAACAAAAAAATGGTAAAATAAAAGTTTGTATGAGCTATATTAATAAAGATAATACTTTTATTGTAAATTTATAAGACGTCTTACATACAATTATATTTTTAATATACGATTTATTATTCCGCTATGGAATAATATCAAAAATATCATAAAAATAAAAACTCCCAATCTTACGAAAAATACATATATAATTAAATATATTTAAGAAATGTATCAAATATGAATTATATAAGATAAATATAATATTGCAGTGTAAATGATAAAAGTAGGTACTTGAAATTATTGCTCCTCATACCATTCTGTTATAACGTTAAATCACTTTAACTAAAAGGAGAATAAGAAAAAAAACGTCTCCGCTGACTTTCTTGTGCTGGATCTTCTCAGTAAGACGCCGTGTTAGGATCTGATCGTAGACTTTAGACTTATATAGTAATAGTAAGTCATATGTAAGATAAAATATTATCTATTCTATTCTATGGGTCGTTTTTACGATTACTCTAATGCATATGTATTTTTGCTCTAGCTTTGTCTTATCACTAATGCCAAAAAGAAAAACTAAACAGCCATAAATTTAAATAAATCCCGCCTTCCACGATCTAGAAAGAGAACGGACCTTAAACCAACATAAGCTAGTTCCACTTTACAAAGTTTCTATGTGAAAGTTAACGCTGAAAATTTGCAATTGAAGCGATGGCAGTGGCCTCAGCCCTAAGCTTTTCGTAACACTACAATAGTTGGTCCTAGATAATCACTATTGAGGGAATAATAAAACTTGTTTATCTCCATTAAATTGCTTTAGAGTCTGACAGTTTTAAATTTGACCAAAAAAAACTAATGACACGTTATAATATTAACGTAATATATAAATTAAGAAACTAAGTTGATATTCTGCTATGTCGTGACTCACGCCAGACCCAAATCGATTCTTGACAATTTATTTTTGTTATATTATTAGTCAGCATTTTTCTAGTTCTATGTTAAAGGTTTTGTACACGGATAATACACGATCAAATAGCTCGTGTATTATCCGAGGGTGGTGTCAAGAGTCTCCGCAACCAGCGTGTATGCATGAAGAGATTGATGAATGTGGATGAAGCTAGGCAGGTGTGTAGGGATCGCGACGTTTGGCACTCGATACTCTCTGCCTACTCCGCAGGGGACCTGGCGAATCTATGTATGTATGTACTTTTATAAAATAATATTCTAAAATAAAAGTAGCCTAAGCTATTCCTTATTAAACTCGCTGTCTGCCACAATCTAAGGTGTGGGCAGAGGAACATACTTATCCACTTAGCCGACGATATTAGATCCCATGATGTGACAGGTGGTAAGTCCGTCGCCATATCGGACACAAATCCAAGTATTTTGTTGTTTTAAAATTTTTTTCCTCTTATTTTACTTATTATTAAAAGCCGTACATATTATTATGTCCAGATAAATTTGACTCTATTAATAATATATTCTATCTGTTTTGATTTCTTTATAATTAGAAAAAGATAGCGTGCACGCAAAATAAGCTTAGTAGATGTGAATTAGAATCACCATCGTTGCTGGAATTTTATTAAAGACATCAAAGATCATAAGAGACATGATTAAAAAAGTTTTTATTTTGATTTTATATCTAAGTCAACATCGATTTAAAAATAAATCCTTAAAAATATTGCCCAAATTAGTCTGGAATTTTCACTTTCCAATAATTCAAAAAGGTCTCTGACTTCACCGTATGACTTTCACGAACTTTAGTCTATTGATAACCTTTTGGAATTGATGAGTAATTTTAATTAAACTTATCGAGATTATAACATTGTCAAAGCTTTATTTGAATATTGAAGTAACTTGAATTTAATATTAGTATTTGGGCGACCGCGCTTGGCTCGGTAATTTTATCAGCTTTCGGCTACGTGAAAAAATTGCTATCAACGTTAAGTCTATGAAACCGGAGTCGGTACTAAAATACACCAAGTGATACCGACAAAGTTGTATAGATGTCGTGATTTTTGCAATTTCATTTCAAAATCTAGACCTTTCTATATCAATATTTCACCTCCCAATTCCCTTAGGTACAAAATTTCAGCGAAATTGTTAAAGCCGTTTCCGAGATCGCCATATATAGCATTTATAAATATTTATACAAGATTGCTATTTTAAAAGGATTAGATTATATTTGAAATTACATATAAACCAAAATTACTTTGTGGGACCTCTGCTCTTAGTGACGGAAAACATCAGATTCGTGTATTCGAATTCGAGCTAATCCAGGATTGGGCCTGGTTTCCCTTCTGGGTTAGGTTAGAGGTCGTTCCTTGTAATATCCTATATTAAGTAGCTGAACCCAATATCATCTGATACATAACCAGAATAACGCTAAGACAAAGCTTCAGATAGTCATTTAACATTTATCTCTAATCAGAAATGTGAGCCAATATTAAATGTAAATGAAATTCATTTATTATTTCTAATCAAAAATGTGAGCCAATATTAAATGTAAATGAAATTGATTTATTATTTCTAATCAGAAATGTGAGCCAATATTAAATGTAAATTAAATTAATTTATTATTTCTATTCATTCATTAATTATTTTTCTTTTTTCCAATGTTTAATGTAAATTAAATTATTTTTTCTAATCAGAAATGTGAGCCAATATTATATGTATTAAATGTAAATGAAAGAAACTGAATGCGAGGATGTATTGGATGTAAATGTTGGGTCCTATTTTACATATTCCATTGAGTTGGGATAGTTCGGCGACGCGACTCCACCATTAAGTTAGAGGCTAATTAATCTGACGAAACTCGGCGTCTCCGCCTCACACTAACTATATTAGTTGTGGTCTAAAAATGTCTATAAGTGGCATTTAATTGGGTCGAAATTTACGAATGAAGTGTTTTTTATTACAATCTTAAATTATATATTATGATTAGTTGTGCCCGCGAATTCGTCCGCGTTTGAATTTTGAATTAAATCATTTTATAAAATACAGGTTGCCTAAATTACTTCTTATTACATCAGCTATATTTCAGTAATAGTCTCAATAAAATCGGCTCAACTATTTCATACACAAACAGACAAAATTACGATTCGAGACTGTATTATGAAATGAAATTTTGATTTGTTTGATGGTCACAAAATCGTAGTCATATTTGGACATGTCTCTGTACTATATAAAAAATTGAATACTTTTAAACGAGCAATTCTGGTATATATATTTATTTATACCGGAGATCTCGGAAACGGCTTTAACGATTTCACTGAAATATGGTACCTAGGGGTCTGGAGGCTACAAAAATTATCTAGATTTGTATAAAATAGTATCGACAATGGTTACGTAGACTTACCGACAGATGGCAATTTTTTCAAGTAGGCGATAGCTTAGGATTGCATTGACGAAAAAGATCTATCGAGCCAAGCTCGGTCACCCAGTTACTGATTCAAATATCTGTTATGTTGTATAGAAATCATGCAACCAATTTTATTACGTATATTTTAATATTAAGGGTTAGTTTCTGATAATGTATAATTTTATAATAAAACTTTTTGCTATTGACTAAAAATAAACTTTATCTTTACGAAACTTCTAAAATTTATTAATATTGTTAGATCTAGATGGCGTCTCGAACGGGCGTGTACGGATTGAACTCAATATTTGCTATTATAGTTTTCTCGGAGAATACATTAAACCGCGGTTAGATGTCTCCCAAATTTGTTACAACGAAGAGCCTGCGATAAATTTGTTGGGAACTTTCCTAAGAGTCATTAGTATAAGCCTGCAATCGAAGCAAACTTATAAAAGTTATGAACCTCATATAATAAACTATGAAAGTTCTACTCATGTTGCGAATACACGAATATTCTTCGGACTTGTTTCATTTGTTCATTCTCATTTGTTAACATAACATTACTTTTAAATAACTTATATTGTTTTAGTTTTGTAAGAACTTTAGCAAATTCTTAATTAATGATTGCAACTGTATAAATAATATTTGGTGTGGTTATTTCTAACTATGTAGATGTTGATGTTATCTATACAAATAAATAAAATTAGAGTGTCTGTATGTGATATTAAAATAACGGTTTTTAGTTAATGCATATATATGTTTTCAAGATATGTACGTCATATACCTAAACAACAATTTTTAGAATTTTTTCTGTGTCTTGTTAGTCTGTTTTTTGAAATGGTTGGACCGATTTTAACAGGACTTTCACTTGTAGACAGCTTAAGTAATAAGAAACAGCTTAGGCTTCTTTTATTTTAGAAATTTATAAAATAAAATAATTAAATAAAAACGCGGAAGAAGTCGTTGGCATGGGCAATAAAAAGAGTATTGAGAGTATTGCGTAGTAGAAAGGAGTTCATCATTTGTTATGAATTAATACCGAATACAAGTTATTTATTGAAAAAGTTATTAAATTTGTCGGATAATAATTATAAGAATAGTCTATAAAAGTGAATTGTTTCCCAGCTGACTTAATAACGATAAATATACAATATAGATTAATAAATAAATAAATAAATAAATGTAAAAGATTAGTTATTTAAAAACATTGTATAAATTTACAGTTGTGCAGTTTCACATATATTATTTTAATGATATTCAAATTTACAATCGTATTTACTTCTATACAATATTCAACATATTTGTATTTTCAGTTCCAAAAGTTGATAAAGAATTTTCTATGCAAACTGTTATAAATTTAATTATACACACGGAATCGCAGACATGATGTCATAAAACTTAATATCAGTAGCTGACTTCAGGTACTTTGATACAAAATAAGTTTAAAAATTATCAAAATAGACTGTATGTTTTTTTAATTCTTAAAAATGTCGTTATAGTTATAGAAACAGTGGATGTTTCCTAAAACTGGTCATCAGGAAAGAATTACCGAATACAAAGGATTAACGTTCCATTTTGCACCACAATGCATTTCTGTTCGGCACGCAAATTGGTTCCTTTCATGTCAATTTCCGGTCTTCCTTCCCCCACAATAGAACAGGAAGACTCTACCCGTTGTTTAACTAATACAACTCGGGATTAATTAAATCATTATAGCGAACTCAACCGAGATATATTTAATGAAACCCAACACTCACTTATTCTGCTAGTTTGCAGTTTCTAAACTTATTACGTAACTGTGAAACACTTAAGGATTTTGTACAAGGTAAATATTACTACCCAGAGATATACCTAACCGTTAAAAATAACCTTTTTTTAAATTGGTAATTTTAACTAGTAAATAAGCATATTAATTTATTACATATCTATTGTTAAACATGTAAGAAATAATAAAAACATGTTATTTAGTCTGTAATAAATATAAAATTTAGGTGTCTGTTTGTAATATTAGAATAAACGCTTTTAACCAAATGCATATACACGGTATATATACCAAAATAATATATTTTACAATTTTTGTCTGTTGGTCTATCTGTGTGCTTGTTACGGCTAAGCTCTGAAATGACTAGATTGATTTTAACGGGATTTTCACTTGATATAATAAGCTAATATGATAAGGATTAACTAAGGCAACTCTAATTATAGTAATGTATAAAATAAAAACAATAGTAAATTAGAAAATAGTATAAATGTTGCAAATTTTTGCAAGTCATATGACGTCACCAAATGTTTTGGTACTTTACGAGGATAATATTGTAGCATATAATATTATCCTCGTAGGATATCTTATATTATATCTTAGTATATTACGAGGATAATATTGTAGCATATAATATTATCCTCGTAGGATATTCCACTTTCGTCCTCCCGAAGATACTTTTAACGCAACTCAACTCAAAAGGCTTCTATTGATAGTAATATGAGACAGATCAGCTACCTCGAAATCTTGAAAACCTTACGAAAAGTTCAAAGAACAGTGTATTGTCAATAGGCAATATGAGTTGCTATATGTCGCATAAAATATCTCTTATAACATGATATATCCTTTCGCCATGTTATTTCAATTTCAACGCTCCATTGATTGCAGATACCGGAAGCAGCCTTCTTTTGCATCTAGTGAGAGCAAACGAGACAATTGTATACCCAAAGGCATGTCAACGAAAGGGACAGACTATTTTTCAGCGTAGATACGAAAATATCGAAAAAAGTTATCGCATCAAAGTCTTCGCGATCGTAAAGGTCTCATTAAAACTGCTTTGAAAGAATTCGCTCCAATTTGTAGGGCAGTCGGCGGTAGATTGGTTGGAAAGTAAATAACGACATTCTCTTGTTTAAACGAACTCGCTAACGTGAAGGTTGCTTGTTACGGACGACCCGTGTCTAAAACAAAAGTACAATCCGGCGAAATTATGTAGAGTTGTACGTCATGTCTCGGGATGTTATAATGACATGTTTATAACAAAAACATTATTTGTTTTGATATAAAGCTATATATTTTTGACTGTCTCGTTACTATTTAGAGTAAAAAATACATAAATATCGTCACGCCTGTATCTCTGAACGGGTAGGTAGACATGCACTCACGATTAGCCGACGATATTAGACCTTGTGATGTGACATGTCGCATCCATTGACATATTCCGCACAAATTCGGTCCCGGATGTTTTTTTCAGATAAACTGAAATAGTTGCCCTACTCGGAAATCGAACCTGAACCCTCGTGCATCAAAGTCAAACATCGACCACGCTTGACCTCAGAGGCTTAGCTGATGTTTTATGACGGAAATTGATTGGTTCGGCCCGCAAAAGAGACCGCCATTTTTATAGAATAGAAGTTACTGGGTATGTACGTGTTTACACATTTATATAGAACTGTTTTATTAACGTCTTCTGTTTGAGCCAAATTGAAAATTATAATATCTTATCACCTAATATTATGGTAATGGTCGATTTAGCTATAAAGTGGAAATTATATTTACAAACTGTGTAAAACTACAACGCATTTTGATTACAGACAGGAAGCTAAACCATTTTGCATTTTGATTAAACTTAAAAAAGCATTATGAAATGCGCCATTCATTAACGCGGAACAGCACCTCCTCTAAAAAACTAACAGAATTAAACTTGCTGAGAGCGAATAGTTCCGCAGCGTCCAAAATTCTAGCTCGCAACTTACGGATGAATGGGAGAAAATGGAAATTCGTATAAATTCAGTTTCCACGTCTCGAAACTTCAAGAAGTTTTCAGTCATCTGTCAATGGCATATTCCCGGGAGTCGCTTTTAAAACATGCCATTATTTTTTTTATTACGTAGCATGGGTAAAAATGTACTTATTTCGCGCTCCGTTGGAGTGAAAATTTGACTTCAGTGAGTGTGAAGGCGTCGCCTATGAGCATATATTGCGATATTTACGAGGTGCCGCCGTGCACGATATCTCAACCTTCTCACATGCTCCCTGGGTTTCATTCGGATGTTACATGTATTAACTTGCGTATTTTAGGCAATTAATCTTTGCGAAGAGAATATTAACGTGATTTTAAATCATACGATAAAAGAGTGTGAATCTGTGGATATCATAAAGTGGTAGGGAGCTGCCAGAATATGGGTTATATATTAGAAAGTTTATAGAAATAAAGAAATAGGCTAAAGATATAAAGAAAAGTTACTGGAATGCTCCAAAATCTATATATTATGATTTTCTGAATTTATATAGCTTTCTTGTTTATCTCTAATTTGTAACTTGAGATGAGATTCATCTATAGGATTTTAAAAATATAAGATTCATTTAATTAGATCTTTTGAGGTGGAAGTAATCCGAGGCAAACCCCAAATAAAGTTAAGAAGCGGTCGTAAAAAAGTCTTAAAACTTTTTTACTTTTGTTAGTTTCCCCAGCAAGACGAGTAACTAAAGTTGCAGAACCTATAATGCAACTTGACTAAATACTACACATTATGTGTAGTTACACAATACAATTATGTGTAGTTATTATAGAGGCTAATTAAATAAATAATATGATCTTAAGCTCATCGGTTCAGATTATTTTACAACTGTAATGCTAAAGATCGTATTCAGGTCATATATAGGTAGGTATCGGTCAGGCTCAGGAGGGCCAGCCTTGGTGGTCTAGCGGCACGCGCTTCGTACTTCCTTTCTAGTAGTACAAGTTCGAACCCTCCATGTATCAATGAGTGTTTCTAACTTAGTCTTAGTCAAATTTCCTGGATTATGTAGCCGACCCCGATATCCCCTGATATAATACGAGATAAAGCTTAGACCAAGAAGAAGTATTCAGGCTTTTCTACAAGTAAATCTGTTTGTTTTTATTGTTCATTCAAATTTTAAAATCTAAACTGACAGTGAAGAAATTTTGATACTTGATATTTGTGAAGTACTGTCTAATTATGATGATGCTTCCGTTTCTTTCCTGCATTACATACAGTCTTTTTTGTTTAAGCGCGTTGCAATAATCATACGATTTTTTGCGGGATTTTGCAAATTAATTAAATTATTTTTATTTAATAAATATAAAGGTTTTTTATCCGATTACTAATCAAATCTTGTCAAAGACAAAACATAAAACCCCCAAACTGATTACATCAAAATATGTATTACATAAGAATTTATATGTAAAATAGAAACAATTCGATTAAAATAATATCGGATGGCACAGCCATTATGTTCATTATATGAAAACTCGTTTGTGTGATTAAAGCTTGAGTGTCAAAGAACATTAATGATGTGCGTTAGTTCGGCAAGACCACAGGTAACTCGAGAGCGTTGTGATGTCACCGCTGATAATTATCATTACTCCCTCGTTATTGTTGATTTTGGTTAGTCAAAGGTTCATTTGTCAACAATTTCGCCTCTGTGATTGTTGCTTTTGTGCTTCCAGTATTATCTGTTATCGAGTTTTATTTTACATTAAATGAAATATTTGTGACATAAATATTTGTTCTTCAGCCATATAATTAATTAATACGGCTTAAAGATTTGAATCTATACAAATATATAATGGGGAGTGTCTGTATGTAATACTGAAATAGCCAATTTTTACTAATTGCAGACGTATGTTCACAAAGTACAAATAATATTTTTTACAATTTTTTTTCTGTATGTCTGTCTGTTTGTTCCCGCTAAACTCTGAAACTGCTGGACCAATTTTGACGGGACTTTCACTGGCAGATATCTGGTGTAGTAAGTACCTAAGGTTACTTTTATTTAGATAAAATTAAACGTGGATGAAGTTGTGGGCACAGTTTATAATTTGCTTAGAGAATGATAATTGTTAGAGCAAATCTTTAGGTTAGTAAAATGCATTTAGCAAATGGTCGAGCGCAGTCGATGTCTGACATGGTCGCATGAGGTGCCGGGTTTAATTCCCAGGTAGGACAACATATTCTATAAGTTTTTATTAAGTTTATTTTAAAACATTACGTTGGGTGTGACTGGATTTATACCTGATATGGCAACGGAGTCGCCATCTATCATGGAGACTCATGAAACCTAACATAGCTCGTCCTATAGCACGGTGAGCGACTCTTAAATCTCAAAACATTACACAAAATATCCCAAGATATCAAAAAGCAATAGAAGAAAAATTATTTGTAAAATTCTAATACTGCTAATTGATTCTATGCTACCAAATTTCATAAGCTTGAGTGGTCGTACCTAAAGGTTCCTTTTAGTATACCGGATTTACTGTTTCGTTTTATTATGAAACATCGAGCAGCCTCGGTCTATTACTCAAAACCCACAGGACTACAATAATCGACTGAAAACTCAAACCCATTTGGGAGTTTTTTGCTTCGTTTATTTAATAGTTTGAAACGAGCAAATATTAAAATAGGTTTTTAACATCAAAAACGAATGTGGTGATTTTGAAATATGGAGTTTTTTTATAGGATAAGACAGCAAACAAGTATATGGGTCTTCTGATTGTAAAAGTATATGCATCAATCAGGCAAGTATGTGTGAACGTATACGTATCGTAGGTATACTTTTACGGCGTGTGAACTGATGCCAAAATTTAACAGTAGATCTGAAGATACAGTAGGCAGCAGCCAGAGGCAGCTCGTAAGAGGTGAGCATAGGTTAACTGGGTCACTATCAACATGACCACTGGTGGTAGACTGGTAAAGTAACTCGCCCAAGTAGAGACTTATTTATTCCTGCTGCCATTATGACATTGCCGTGTGCAGTCCAGAGGGTAGGATAAGTTCTAACAGGGGCCAACCACAGGGCAGCGGCGCACCTAAAACATCTATGGTGTCTCTTACCATCAGGAGAACCGTGTGCCTGTTAACTGTTTTATCTCATAAAAATACTAACTTATACAGGGAACATTGTTGAAAACGGTTTTAATGTTTTTTTTTAAACAACTGATGGAATAATGACGAAACAAAAATGATTTCAAATCTTTTACTTTACATGTTACAACTGTTTTAATGAGCAATTATGGGAAAAATATTGGAAACTTTAAACGCATATATCTCAAAAACGAATAAGTTTTTTTCAAAAATTATTTTTGTTTCTGCATACTAGTGTTCCGCCCTTTTACCCATTTTAAAAGGCGTCCCTTTTTCCTGGACTCCCTGTATATGTTCATCACACAAATTTAGAGAATCGAACCTAATCATCGTGGTTGAAGCGTGGCGTAAAGCGTGAACGCTAAACCTTCGACCAATACAGCGGTAGCTATTTAAGTATACTGTGACAGTTGTTGTTGCAGAAAGCTGCAGGTACAAGTTAGTAACATGAATAAGTAGATCGATAATACAAAAACTTTGGGCATAATTAGGCTACTTCAAAAATAATACGTCAGTCAGATAAAACAAAAAAAAAATTCCACAACCAACTGACACTTGACTGTATTTTAAAAAACATGTATGAAAAAATCATTGAGTCAGAAATATTTATGAAACAGCCCGTGGCAAAGCTGCAGATA